>JAFFZR010020609.1:0-13809 GCA_018397195.1 Lethrus apterus | reverse complement strand
ATCTTTCATTTAATAACGACATACGTTTTTGTTGTTCCATATAATTTACATAGCAGACATACGTTTCAGTTTTTATCTCTTTCATCAACATGCGAACCGAATGCGAGAAGGAAACTCATAGTGTCGAAAATTGTTGCATACAAATGGCCTTGACACGCCACCTCTCATGAATCCGACCATAATTTTATTGTATTATGAACAAATCTCACCATCAATAAACATTTGACAGATTTGACATTCAGGTATACATACTACGAATTGAAATGATACAGTCATAGAAAATATAACAAGATAGAAAGTCCACTTAGATTGGCTAATGGAAACCTTATCCTTGTTCCAAATCATGGTTATTTTCCAATCCGGTAGAAAAGTGCTGACACACCATGTATCATCTTTTTTATCTTTACGTAGACTTCTGAGAAAAATATATATGACGAATTAAAGAATTATAGCAATTATAGCATCGTTGTCTTATTTTGCATAATACAGGTTTTTGGATACTGAATTACCTATAACTCGAAAAGAATTAACTTTAGGTATAGGGAATGTTATATGCGATCGAAAAAGAACTTAAACCTTAATCAAATGGCATAAAAATATACAGAAGGTTCCATTTGAAAAAACGAGTTTTAGCCTTTTAAAGACGCTAGAATTCATTTTCAATTTTGAAACACCCTGTATAATATAACGAGGATATTTAGTATTGGCTGTTTAACTTGAAGCATTGTCACAATTATGCCAAAGAATTGTTACAAAGTAATCGTTAATAAAAACGTTATTAATTTTCAAAGAGAACTACCCAAATTAATTTTTTTTCTTAAAAGTGGAATATCTCGAAAACCGCTGAATTTTAGAATGGAGTCTGCAGTATAAACTTTCCCTATTTTGTAACGGGGAATCTGAAAATGCGATAATATACAGGCTGTTCCATTTAAAATAACAAAGTTGTATAGCGTACAGGCAAAAATAAACAGCCTGTATATTTTAAACTAATTTTATGGTGTAGAGTACTTGACTCCAAACAACTTTTAATCAAGTAAATAGGTAAGGCGTAATCGGCTGACCTTAGATAATTAGCACACCCGGTATAATGTGCAGTGGTTAGCGGGATACCCATATTTGAGCATTATGTTTCCATTTCATCAACGCTTTTTCTAGAAATATTTTAAAGAGCGTTGGTGAAATACAGCATCCCTGTTTAAGTCCTTTATTTGGAGCAAATCCAGTCGAGATGTTATTAGCGCCTTTGACTTTAATTTGGCAGTTTTCGTATAGGTTTCTTGAAATTTATGACATATTTAAATAAATTTTCATGCCTTTCGTGTTCTCTAATAGTGTTTCTTTAGGTATTCTTTAAAATCGTTCCTTTTTGTGTTATCGTTATTTGGCTAGAAACAGAAAACGAACAGGATAAACGGAAATATAAGGAGCATAGGAAAATTGTGAACTAAACTAAAAAAAAGGCACAACACGAAGAGAATAAAATAAAAGAAATAGAGGAGAAATACAGAAGACAGGAGATCAGAAATGTCTACAAAGATGTAAAAGAAATAAAAAAGGATATAAGGCAAAATGAATTTATATTAAAGACAAAGATAGTTTCCTTCTTTGTCTTTAATATAAATTCGGAGAAAAAAAATAATGCAAAAAAACAGCATTTCGAAGAACTACTAACAGTAACAATAACTACAGAGGAATAGCATTACTTGCTATAAATGTACAAAGTATTGGCCATAACGATAAAAAGACGACTAGAGGACAAAACGGAAAAGATTTTAGGAGAATATCATTGCGGATTTGGAAACTCTAGGTCAACAACGGACACATTGTTACGAATACGTAATACCGACGCATATGTTATTTATTGACTTGAAGGCAGCCTACAACACAATAAACAGAACAAAGTTAATAAGAGCCTTAAAAAATGTCCAAATACCAACGAAGTTATGTAAATTAATAGAAATGACACTTAGGCAGACGAAAAATATTATCAGAGTAAACGGAGAAGGCACGAACGAATTTGAGGTCTAAGGCAAGGGGACCCGCTGTCTACAATGTTGTTGTTGGCGTTGGATAACCTTATAAGAACTAGCGGAATAAACGGTCAAGGGACCTTATTAACGAAAAGCCACCAATGCTTAGTGGTTCCAGGGTGAAATTCTTGAAATCATTTCGCAAATCTCCGATCTCCGATCAATCTTTCAACCTTTTTCTATAAGCTTTTATATGTAAACGTGGTCTGTCAACGATATAAAAGAAAATATATCCACGATACTAAAATCATGTTTGATATGAAATAATTCTTATTATCTCGATACAGTTTGGTTTTTAGATGTAATATACAGATATAGGATATGCCACGACGAGATTTCCTTAGAAGAATATAGAAAACTAATAAGAGTTAAGTTTTGAAAATTCGCAAATATTAATTTCGCAATACGCTCTATCGATTTAAAATAGTTTAAAATTTTGGCTTCTTCGGGTTATACCGGAAATGGATATCAACTTCTTTATTTTAAATGGAATACCCCATTTTTTATTATTGATTCGTTTTCGCGAGGTAATTTTAAGGCTAGTTTGTCTAATAAACTTCGCCTCTAAAATTAGCCCATCACGAATTATTTTAATTTTTGAAAAAAAAAAATTGGCAGCTGCAGGCTATTACTCATAACAACATTCCCAAAAAATGATTGTATGCACAAATTTAAAATTTTAGTTAATTATTTTGGAAAGTATACTGCATCAAATGCGGTATTATAAACTTCACGAAATAATACAGGGTGTTCACAAAACAATGTCAAACATTGCATCAGAAAATATCAATATCTTGTTATTTTTAAATAGCAACCTATATTTTTTTCAGTTTCATTGCGTTGCTCGTTCGAAATTAGGGGCAGTATTACTTCCCTATGAAACTGAAAAAAATGTATTATTTAAAAATAGCAAGATATTGATATTTTCTGAATGAAAAGTTTGACATTGTTTTCTGAACACCATGTATTATTTCGTGGAGTTTTTAATACCGCATTTGATACAGTATACTTTCCAAAATAATTACCTAAAATTTTAAATCTGTGCATGTATTCATTTTCTGGGAATGTTGTTATGAGTAATAGCCGCTGGTGTCAAATTAAAATATTTCTCGAAGGGCTAATTTTAGGGGCGAAGTTTGTTAGCCAAACTAGCCTTAAAATTACCTCGGGAATACGAATCAATCATAAAAATGGGGTATTCCATGTAAAAGAAAGAATGATATCCATTTCGTATGTAACCGGAAGAAGCCAAAATTCGAAACTATTTTAAATCGAAAGAGCGTATCGCGAAACTAATATTTGCAAATTTTCAAAATTTAACTTTTATTAGTTTTCTCTATTCTTCTAACGAAATCTCGTCGTGACATATCCTGTATATTGTGATTGTTATAAATATTGATCTAAATAGTTTTATTTTGGTTGCTATACTAACGTATATGTTTATTTAAGAACGCAATGTTTTGTTATAAATAAAAGTATGACATGTAATTTTTTGTCGTAACGAGATCGCGAATAGTTTGTTTAATTCATTCAATAAACCAAAGTGAAAAGAGAATCCAGTGTTTAATTGAGAAAACCCAATAGTGATGTTAATTATTTATTTATTTTTTAATTCTGTTTAGTGTTTTTTTTTTTATAGATGTAACATCATTATTTTCACAATAAACTTTTCACGTGTTTTATTTGGCTTTTGACAAATTAGATTATTTAACTCTTACTAATAATCTAATCTGATGAATTTTAAAACGAAATATTATTGATACGGATCATTTAAAATACATAAATTTGTATACAGTGCGGTCCCAAACTTTACCCCCCCCCCCTATGATAACTTTTGAACGGCTGGAGCTATCGTTATGAGAAAAAACAGGTCGATTTTTAATTTTTACGTACAAAATTTTGGTGTGGTCAAAAATTCAATTCCGCTTCCGGTGAAATCGGAAGTGATGTTAACATTCTTATTTTAAATGGAACATCCTGTATATTTTGACGTTTTTTGAAAGATGATGGAGAGACGAATCCAACGATACCGCATATGTTCAATTTTAATTTGAAAAGTAGCAATAATTTTTCTGTAATATGTTATTTTTTATCTTTTTCTAAGCAAAATTCGCCAGACGTTCGTAATAAAGATTTGCTTTTATTTGTTTATTATTTGTTTTTTAGCTCTTTAGTTAGCAAAGGTCTATTAATGGTTTTTCTTGTTATTTAACACTAAAAATGTTTATCAAAATATACAAGTGTTCCATTTAAAATAAGAAAGTTGAATTTTTGACAACTCAAACATTTTGTACGTAAATATTAAAAATCAACCTGTTTTTTCTCATAACGATAGCTCCAGCCATTCAAAAGTTGTCATGGGGGGGTGGGGGAGGTAGTTTTGAACCGCACTGTATAAATTGAATCGAATCAAGCTTTAATATTTTAATATTCTCCAAGGTGTGCAGATGAAGCCATTAAGGTTTATAACATTTGTTAGAGAGAGTCCATTCTATCCAGTAGGTTATTTATTATCTATGGTCTATGGATACAGCTTCATAATTCGTACTTGTATACTCGGTGGGATTGAAATGAATATCTCGACAAGTATATATACTACAGGTGCAAACTTCAGTGGAAGGGACGTTCAAGGTTATTTATGCGGCAAGAATAGAATTAATTGACAAAACACAAAATGGCGGGGTATTTGATTTTATATTTGAATCTACTTTTATTATTTTATCTACAACCGGTGCATAAAGTAATTCTATAATTGCTTCAGGCTCACAACTTGCATGTAGATTTCTTACCATTACTCTCAATGGTCTATGTTGTTTGTGCTCGAATGAGTGCCATTGAAATTCCACATTATTCAATGCTCTTGTCAAATCACGATACTCTATATCGTTATTGACGTTAATTTGAAGCTGATTATTTCTCATCACATCTATTCTGTAGTTGCTTAAGTTATGAAGAGTAAGTTATTTATCTTATTTATGTATATCTGTTGCTTACTACTACTGGAGGTGGTTTTTTAACTTTATTGGTAGTATTATGATTTCTCTTGGCTTCTGTATTTTCTGTTAGAGTATTCCCTGGTTTCACCATTTTTTCCTCTTCCTCCGTGTCAATCAGCTTGTAATTTTATTGGGGTTGTAACGTTTCAACCATCTTTCTTCGATTTTGATTCAGGATACCAAACAGACCTATTATTTGTTATACAAAATGCTATTTTCCGCTAGGACTAAGATTAAGGTTAGGACCAGGACTAGAAAACCACTAATCGTTCAAGGTAATTTGAACTTGAATCTATTCTAAACTAGTTCAAATGCGGACAGCGGAAGAAAAACGAAGTTAAATTAAAGGGTGTTTTGACTACGGGTGGTAGAAAAAAAAACATCATGATCAGAAGTATCCGTAAATTTACATCATGATCAGAAGTATCCGTAAATTTACATCATATTCAGATACGGAAAACTTTACGTCATTTTCATTTAGCACATTTCACTTGTATGCATACGACTTTAAAACATTGAAATAAAACAAAAATAACTAAAAGTAAAAAAATCAACTTTCTGTTTTAATAAATTAAAGTAAACTTCATATGAAATTTATTATTAAGACTTATCCGATGTATCTTGGTAAATTGTGTAAGAATTTATGCAAGTCTGCTCCACTTCGATTTCTTCCTTGATGTTTCCTATAAATTCCACCTGAAAAAAACTAATTAGGTAATTTTTTAAAATCAGTTATTTTGGTGGATATATTACATCGTCGTCATAATCATCAACACTTGCACACATATCTCCGGCAGATGAGTTGCTTTCTGGTAAGAAATTTGAAAGATTTGTATTAAGATCTTGTTTTTTCGCAGATGTATTTTCTTTTATCTTTGGAGAATAAAAATGACTAAATAACAAACATTATATAATACATCGAACAATAAAAAGATCTACTACCTTGGATATTTGGATTTGTATTCTTGATTGGCTTGTTTTGCAGCATTGTAATATAAAAGTCTTGTTTTCCTTGGAAGTTTTTTCCATATTGCACCCAAACGAATAGATATGGCTTTATTAGTTTCGTCTGAAAATGTACTTTTTACACTACATTTTCCAAGTAAAAACACAAACAAACCTGGGTGATCAGCTGCCATTTGCTTTCGAAATTCATTAGCAAAAATCATAAAAGCATTACGTGGTTGGGGTATTTTTACGATAACTTTTGGATAATGAACATCTGCGCTACTCGCAGTAGATTCAGGTTGTGTGCTCAAATTGTTATTTGATATAGTGTCTGCAGTCTTTGGTGACATCAATAATTTTTGATTTAATTTTTGAAATGCATCCTGTTTATAAATAATATGCTGATAGATGAAATTAAATATTGTAAGAAGACTACTTCACATAAATACCAATTGTTAAGGTATACTTGCGTTGTTATAATTTGTTGGTGATCTAGATACTGAAAATGGTGTTAACTTTGGTCGTTTAGCTAACCATTCAAATTTCTAAAAATATGAAAAGTTCCTAAAAATGACGCAACAGAACCCTAATGCAAAGAAAGTAATTAAGTTTTTGGCTGAATACAGACCCAACCCAATAATAACCAATCTAATCCAACACAACCTAATAACGGTAATCAACCCTATTCTAGACCACCACAAACCAAACAAGGATGGCCAGATATGATTTTGCCAAAAATATTTATATTTGCATTTTCTTTATTTTAACTATAGACAGTTATATATCAAAAATAGCGGACATCATCTGATGTTACAACTATCACCGAAAGGTGGAGTTCTACATCAGTTTTGTAATATCATTACCTATGAGGTAATAACCTCGATGAATCGATTTGCATTGATCGCTGACAGCAGCCGTACTGACGACGGGTTCAATCGTCCAGAAACTAACGTTAGTCTACGGAGGTTAGCGTTCAATGCATGTCACTTATTTGTCAAAAATAGTGGACATCATCTGATGTTACAACTATCACCGAATGGTGGAGTTGTACATCAGCTTTGTAATTATACATATACCGGTGTGCCAATTATCTGGGGTCGGTCTATTACGCCTTACCTATTCACTTCATTAAAAAATGTTTTAAGTAAAAGTTGTTTGGAGTCAACTACTCTACATCATAAAATTATTCTGAAATATACAGGGTGTTAGTCTTGCCTGTACGTTATACAACGTTTTTATTAACGATTACTTTGTAACGATTCTTTGGCATAATTCTAACAATGCTTCAAGTTAAACAGCTAATACCAAATATCCTCGTTACATTATACAGCGTGTTTCAAAACTGAAAATGAATTGTAGCATCTTTAAATGGCTAAAAGTCATTTTTTTTCAAATGGAAAATCCTGTATATTTTTATGCCATTTGATTAAGTTCTTTTTCGATCGCGTATAACATTCCCCATAGCTAAAGTTAATTCTTTTGGAGTTATAGGTAATTCAGTATCATAAAACCTGTGTAAGACAAAATAAGATATATGAAAGTTATACCATTAATGTAATATCTTCTGTAGTAGATTTATTTAGGAACACAGGGACAACTCTTGATCAGTTTGTAACATGCACTGCCGTTTTTGCGATAACACAGGCCCGATTTGCATTGATAGCTCATAGCAGCCGTATGACGACGGGTTTTTCGCCCCGAAACTAACGTTAGTCTACGGGGGTGAGCGTTCAATGAGTCATGCGTGTGTATCAAATCAATTAATACAGAGTGTTCATTACAACGAATCAAATTTACTCACTTTCATATCACCATAAATTATTATTTTCAAATAAAACACCCTGTATTTTATCATTTGATTGTGTTCGTTACTGTATTACCTTTTATTGATATTAAGGGTTCCTATAACAATTTTTATTAATACATACAATAGCAGAGGTATTTGCTGTGACACATAGACATAGACACAGACTGTATATAAATGTAATTTAAAAATTTAATATAAATATTTCTTCAAGTGAATAAAATCTATTTTCCAGTAAAAAATTTTTCACGGAGTTTTTAAATTCCTTGCTCAACAGGTCTTCTCAAGCTAAAGGTAGTCTACTGAACAACCAAAGGCCCATGTTCGATAGGTATCTCAGGTGTATTCAGTCTAGTTGCCAGGACATTTAGTTGATCTTATGCTCGAGTATTATATGAATAGATGTTTGAGTTGATAATGCAAGCACTGTGTCCTTTCGTTACCTCTAAAAGTAGACCTAGCGCTATTTCTGAGTACACCGTTAAAATTCAAATAATGGTCTGCAGTTCATCAAACTTGTTGCACCTCCCAATGCACGAACTCCTTTTCTTTTGGATCACAAATACTTTCTGCACACACGCCCTCAAACCCCACCCTCTTAAGCCGTTCTTGGTATAAATAGGTAGGTATGTATTGTATAATGGCCTGTATAGCTCAAGTTCGAACAATGATATAGACCGGGCGCCAAGAGACATTGAGTATGCAAAAACCGTTGACCGCATTCTGATTGATGATTTAAGTTAAGAAAGGCTTAAAAAATGATATCGTGGAGGGTGCCGGACGAAATTAGTGCCAATTTTTTTTTTTTAGGCCCTCTAATATGAGTTGTCGATTCTATAGCTGTAGCTGTGAAAAAACGTTGTTCTTGACTATTAAAAGGTTGTTTGGGTAAGGTATGAAATGAAAAACGGCATCATCATAATACAATAGAAATCTAACCATTGTAAAAAAAATAATAATGTTTAAATATTAATTTGTAATGAAAAGTAACAAAATTTTACACTTATGCAGTAGTGCAGGCGCTGAGAAATATTCCGTATGCAAAAATGGATTGGAATGTCTTTGTGAGACCCTCAGATACCAGAAAGAACAGGTTGCCAGACAAGCCAGTTGCCTGGTTTATTGTAAATGTGCTTTCACTAGGAATACTTTTTCCACAGTGCTTCTGTAAAAAACTATTCAATTTGGGAACTGACAACTTTTGCCATGGAATGTTTGCAGCTGTGAAAGCCTCACATAATTCCATGCAAAAGGAACGAAACCTAAGCAAATTGTTATACCAAGTCCTTCATCCAAAATCCTGGCCGACTGCAAAGATTTTTTTTCTTGTTCTCAAAATAAGTTGCAGCTTGTTCAATTTCTTTGCACGTATGCTCCTACCTTTTTAAAAATCAATGCTGAAATAGAACTGTTCCTTACCGGTGGATATAAAGACCCCACAAAATGCTTCAAGCTCCAAGGTAATAATTTATCTGAAGTGCTAGACTTGAAGTCTAATCACCTAGAAGCAGATTGTAGAATGTTCAGCCATATTTTTCACGCTGTTCGGGGAGGGATTGAACAAGTAATTATAAATAGTTCGGATACTGATGTTTTCATGCTTAGCATTCACTTTTGGCATAGACTGTCGAACATTGGTTGTCGAGGTATTTGGTTTGAAGGATCGGGTAAAAAAGGAAGTCTTTTAAGCTGTCATTAAGCAGCTGAATCACTTGGGGAATTTTTTTTAATATTTTACCAGCGTTACGTGCTCTAAGAGGTTTCGACACGACAAGCCGATTTACAACTAAGAAGCAATGTGCATCCGAAGTATTTGTTCAGGATGCTCTCTCGACTTTTGCAAGTAACTCCGAAACTCTGATGCATTTCAACAACATTGAAGAGGTTTGCACTTATTTATTTGACAAACAAAGATCCACAGCAGATGAACTTCGTTTCAAATGAATTACCCGTAATATCGGTTTCAATTTAAATGTATCCAAAGTTATTTGCACTTCTGATGCTTTGTATTTACATTGCTTAAGAGCTGCAGCCCAAACATATTTGTGGAGAAATTCCTCACAACTAATATATGAGCCTCTAAACTTTCTCCAATTCAGCTATGAAAGACGAGATGGAAAGCTGCACCCGGTGCAAACGGCAAAACCGTCTTTGCCAAATTCTTTACACAGGCCT
Source organism: Lethrus apterus (assembly GCA_018397195.1). Classification (NCBI taxonomy): domain Eukaryota; kingdom Metazoa; phylum Arthropoda; class Insecta; order Coleoptera; family Geotrupidae; genus Lethrus; species Lethrus apterus. The sequence goes on along the minus strand of JAFFZR010020609.1, from coordinate 3,853 downwards.
TGCAAATGTAATGCTGTTTCCAGAACAATGTACTGTAGTTGCAAAATAAAACAACATTAATTGTATCTCTCTTTCCAAATGCATCCACAATCATTGTCAAAACTTACCTGCATAAGTGTAAGATTTTGTTACTTTTCATTACAAATTAATATTAAACATTTTTTTTTTTTAATGATTAGATTTGTATTGTATTATGATGATGCCGTTTTTCATTTCATAGCTTACCCAAACAACCTTTTAATAGTCAAGAACAACGGTTTTTTCACAGCTACTGCGATAGAATCGACAACTCATATTAGAGGGCCTAAAAAAAAATTGGTACTAATTCCGTCCGGCACCCTCCACGATATCATTTTTTAAGCCTTTCTTAACTTCAATCATCAATCAGAATGCGGTCAACGGTTTTTGCATACTCAATATCTCTCAGCGCCTGCACTAATATTTAATATGAGATAATTCCAAACAACTGCGTTTTAATAAAAAATAACTTCTTCTTTCTACCCTTAGGAATTTGCGGCAATATATTAAAACAACCATGTGTCTTTTTTAATATATAGATGTAATTATGTTTGAGGTTCTTTATAAACCCATTATCAAATTATACACATATGGAATCAAATTATATACCTATGGATCTATGAGTAACAAGTTAATAGATTGTGTTTATGTAATTAAAGAACAAATTGTGCCAAATATTACCCATGATCATCACAAAATATTGATGTACTAATTTGTTTAAAATAAATATAGTTATTCGATAAATTTCATGACCGTTCCTTTCCAAATTTTGGATTATCCATTTCTTTTGTCAAAGGTGTACTATATTTCAGAAGAAGAATGCATACAGTATGAAAGTCAGGATGTGGGACACTTAATGGTAAATTGTGATGCCCCCTATCATTACAGGGCATCTGGCCACCCCAAGCCAAACAAGTTTCATATGACCAACAGTATTAAATAAAATTAAATGTCTATTTTTCACAAAAAAAATCAAGATAAAATGAATTTACCTCTGATGAGTTTCCTGACGCACTATCTTCATTTTCTTTAGATTCAGACAAAATCTAAAAACTCACATCTTAAAAATCAATCATATAACAAAAGTTAAAATTTACTGGTGTCATAGTACGTTTTCGTTTATTCCTCATAGTGTCATCACTAACATTTTCATTTTTATCATGGTAACTCACTTTTGCTACAGACTTTCTCAAGTTTTCCTCTATCTTATTCCTAAACTTTATATTACACAAGCCTTTAATTTGTAAATTTTCAGCCAGTGCTAATATGCTGTCAATGTCATGTTCCGTTACTTTAATTTCACCTTGATATATATATTGTATAATTTGTCTCAGATCATTATATCTGACACCATTTAATATGATTAATGGATTTGGTACCAAATAGACTTGAAATAATTGCTGAAAACAATAATTATTCAATATACTTACATTGAGTTTTGTAAAGGCTTACGTGGAAGTATGAACTGCATGCTGAGAGAAGTATTTTATGGGCTTTTATAAATTTTCCCTCGCATGTCAATGTGACATCTGTTAGTAATTCGTTATTCAAATTTTCAGCAAAAACTAACAGTATATTGTTAACGTAATTCGTCCATTTCAGATTGTAGTGTTGTGTACTGTCCTGACCAGCCAAATTTTCTTCATTCTCCATTTTCACAATTATTACTCTTTAAACTTTAATCAATTCAAAGTTGCATAACCTGTATATAATATATGTTTAATATGTATAAAACTTATTTTTCACTATTAACGATGTAAAATTAATTAAAAAAGAGGATTCCTGAAATTAGAAAAATGCAACTACGAAAAACTCACAAATTTAGTCTTCAGAGTTTTGAAAAAATGTTTCTTTTATAATAAAGAGAAAAGAAAATGGTTAGGTATATAACAAAAAACATGAAGGCGATCTACTTATGACAGGCGTCAAAAACTTAAGGGCGCGCTAAATTGCAAAAAATTCCTTTACAAGCAAAATGGCGGAAAATCTTAACGCTTTTGTAATATAGATGTCCTTGCCAGTACTCATAGATAATATAACACTTCATATAACCTACTGGATTGAATGGATTCTCTAACAAATATTATAAACCTTAATGCGCCATCTGCACGCCTTGGAGAATATTAAAATATTAAAGCTTGCTTCGATCAATTTACATAAATTTAATGGGTCGATTCAGGGGGTATTCACTTCCATGTACGCACGTGGAACAGCATTTCAACGTACCAGAGGCCGTAAGATAGCGGTGTTTGCGGTAAAGATTAAAAGTTTACTGCATTACCGACAATTCAAAGCTTTTGGCAGTGGGCTACAAACGAAAACCACTATTTAAGCGATTTCTATTGGCTAGTGGTATGTTGTAGTTAGACTAATATTTCAACTATTCATTTTCGATTGGCTTTTTGATGATGTCATATCGTAACCACGTTAGAAATATTCTCGATTTTCTGTAACTACTTTCTTAATATGAAGCGTTTTCGATTCATCAAGCGGTATCACTAACACGGTATGAGACTGGTAAGAGAGCGGTATGAAAAACGTCATAATTGTGACGTATACACTTCTCATGCAAATGAAATTGAGTGGTATGAAGCGGTTGTAAACAAACAATTAGCATAACCTCAAAAGTATTGTTTACAGTTTATACATATAAGATTTATTCGTTTCCGTTTAGAACTACAATTATTATTGTAAAATAGTACCAAATAGCAAGTAAAGTACATTTAGTGTATTTAATAGGATAGTTATTAACATTTTACAGAATAGTGTGCAGGTTAGAAACTTTATATTACAAATAGACTGAAGACTTGTTCGTTGGTATTACATTTTCTGCTCGGTGTAGTTCAGAGTAAGAAAGTTGGAAGACATCATTCTGTCTTCCTTTTTTTAATCGTCGCGTAGTCTAAAGTAATACGAACGAGGCTAAATGACGCACACTTTGGTAATTTTGAAGTATAAATACCTTTATATTTCTTTTAGTTTGAAAAGATGCATTTAAGTAAAAGTTGAAAACTGTTGTGTCATTTTGTTAGATGAGCTGACAACATTACTGACTCCCTTACCAAATCTAACAATCATAAGTTTAGCAGGCGAGATATTTTTTAATACACCGTCCATTCCTATTCTATTTTACAGCATTGATGATAACAAACCACCCATAACATGACATGGTACTGAGGAGCCCGCCCTATAGAGAAGGTGTCGAGAAAAGAAATAGATCGTCAGTTATTTTAAATATGAATAAATAAAATATTAAAGTATTAATTTATTATTTATTAAAAATATAAAACTGAGTCAGAATCATGTTTATGTTTTTTCCTTTTTTTATCTGATTCGACTAATTCTTTAATACAATGGGCTTTTATTTTATTTTCTTCCTGTAGCAGCAAATTTTGTTTCTCCAATAAAGTTTCCAATCTATTAAACCTATTGTCCTGCTTCTCCATATTTTCTTTTGTTAGATTCAACAATTTTTCCTTTGTAGTTAATGGTCTAACTGATCGCTTTATGTTTAGAAACAGATGTAAAAGTTTGTAAACACANCTCCAATAAAGTTTCCAATCTATTAAACCTATTGTCCTGCTTCTCCATATTTTCTTTTGTTAGATTCAACAATTTTTCCTTTATAGTTAATGGTTTAACTAATCGCTTTATGTTTAGAAACAGATGTAAAAGTTTGTAAACACATGTTCTTTGGAAGAATGGATATACTACCCGACAAAGATAGACACATACCGCTCATGATACCGATCTTTAAAGCCGGTTACAAGAATTGACAGACCGCTTCTAACCCGGTATGAAAATTACGTCATCAAATTGCAATCGAAAATGAACG
>JAFFZR010020608.1:0-13944 GCA_018397195.1 Lethrus apterus | reverse complement strand
TTTTTACGACGTGTTAATCTTAGCAATCATGCAGAAGGCGGTATATTCTCGAACATTTATTGTGAATTTTTTCGTTGATTTAATTAAGTTTCTAGTTCGTGTTGAGGGTTATTATTTTTTTTCTGCCTAAACTATGAGAAATGACGAAATGGAGCAAGAGACAAGAAATGTAGGTAACTTATGTGTCTATCAGCAAAAAAAGTTTCAAAAGTATTCATCTAATAACAAAAAAATTATGAGCTTCTTAAGATGTGGATGACCATTTTTTGACCACTTAAAAAACAGGCAGAAGAGAAAATAATGCTTTCTTTTAGTACAAATCCACATACCAAATTTGGTCCCAATCGCGATAAACGTTAGAAAGTTTTCTCGAAAAAACGATTTCTTTTCAGGACATTTGCATCCCTCTAGCGGCTAAACGAAGCAACTTTGAATAGAGGTAAGTTGGGTTAAATCGTTCTATTTTGGCCTCAGGAATATGTGTTATTATTTTGCACAGACCTTTCGGGGACACTCCGTATATTTTAATACGGACATAACACACATGCTTACTTAATCCTCAACCTATCTTGCGGCTGTAAGATTATGTGAAGATAGAAGACTACTTTTTTGTATATTTGTGTTCTTATTTCTTTATTTTTCATAAGAAAGTGTTTTTTATGCTGTTATATACTCTTCTCCCTGCTGTAATTCTACAGGGTGATTCTAAATAATTGTCTGTGCCCCCTTTTGCAAATGTTACATCAAGCTTACTTAAGACGCTCAATTGTTTGTGTGAAAATGACATGTATAAGTACGTCATTAATTAACTCATAAATAAATGTATCTAACTATCTATAAACTTTATTTCAATATAAATTTTTAGATAAGAGTAACAACATTTAAAATTTGTATTAAAATAGTTTAACAACAAGTTTTTGAAATATTATCCGGCAGAAAACTGCAAATATCACTCTCACTTTGACAGTTAAATGTTAGCTATGACAATTTAACATGCCCACTTGACAACAAAGACAAGCAAAAAGCAAACAACCAATAATATACCATTTCGATCACCATTTTCAAAAGGCGGCACAGACATTCATTTAGAATCATTCTGTATAATTCAATTTAATTTTACGTACTCAAATCAAATCTAACCCAACTTAACAAAAGTAGATCTGTTTCGAGTTGGGCTTAATCAGCGTTACATATGGTTGGGTTGAGCAATTTGGGTTTCGTTGGAAACAAAGCAACGTATCGTTCGTATTTAATGCAACGCAACCCAACTTATTAAATGAAATCTAACCCAAAGTGACAGAATTAAATCTGGTTGATTTGGATTTCATCAATATTGCTTCTTGATTGTGTTCTGTTTGGATTGAGCGATTCTCAATTGTTAAGGAAAAAACCCAACTACGCCGAGTAGTTGGGTTTTTTCGTATACCCAAGCCAAATTAATCTAACTAAATTCTTCCTAACAGAATTACCTTTAGTTGGATTGGGTTTGGTTAACAAACGTTTCTTAAAATTGGGTATAAAATAATACCCAATTCAATTTAATTAAATTTACGAGCAAATGATTTAATTTTTATTACATACTGGGTCTTCCTTAAATAAGTACAGATATTTTAACAGGTGATAGCTGACCTTAACCCAAACCCAAATCCGCAAAAACGGCGGTCCTATCTTCATTTTAAATTTTCGAAAAATGTCATTTTTTTATGTGGGCATTCGGTTCTGTGTCCATTTCAATATGTGTCGCGTTGAAAATCAATTTCCTTTGGCGGGAATAACATGATATGTTGCAAAACAACCTTTATTGATGATAATTCGGCGTTACTGTCATATTTTACTCAAAACTTAAAATATTTTTTTCTGGCACACCCTTCAACATAGGACCGCCGTTTTTACGGATTTGGGTTTGGGTTAAGGTCAGCTATCACCTGTTAAAATATCTGTACTTATTTAAGGAAAACCCTGTACAACGATTAATCCATGCATGTGAAGTGATTTCAGTTTTTCAACAACACAAACATATTTTTTATTTACACAATCAGCCCAATAAAGTCTGAGAATCTTCCAAACTCAACCAAAATGAACCCGACTCAATTCAATTAATTTTTATTTAAAATTTTATTTGATCAAAATCAAAAAGAATGTAATTTTGAATTGCATTTAAATGTGAAGATGATTTTTTGACATCTACTTACATAAAACGCATAAGAATGGATTTTTTTGGGGTTGGAGTTCTTAGGGTTATTTCTGGCTAATAAATGTTTGCAAAACTGAAAATGATTTCTTGGTCTAGTCTTTCATCTTTTGATATAATTGTTCCTAGATATTTAAATTATTGTGTTTGTTGTAGATTTCCTTGTTTCAATTATCATGATCTTCGTCTTATCTTCGCTAATTTCAATGTTTGTTTTTTCTAATGCATTCTTAAATATCTTTTTTTAGGGTTTTTCCATCTTTGGCCATAATTACCAAGTCGTCGGCATAACAGATTTCTGTGATTTTAGACATTTTCCAGTATCCTACTTCGTAGGGTTTATTTCCTTGTACTGCATAATCCAACACCAAAGAAAACAACACAGGGCTCAATATACATCCTTGCCTTGAAAGTTTCTAATATTTTTTAACTCGTCCTCCTACTTTTTCGTCTTTTTAAACAAGAAAATTCATGAATGGAGTTCAAAGGAAAAATGGCAGAGTCCGTAACATAAAACAAAAGAACAACCATTACTCAAAAACAAAAAAAGCAAGAACAGAATGATCATCACTGAGCGACGGAAAGATGGTGAAAAGATGGAGGGAATATTTCTAGGAACTCACGAAAGGCAAATACAAAAGAACGGAAACACGAAACATCTGACAAATTCCAAACAATTAAGAAGTATGACAGTGTATCCTAAATCCAACATTATTACTCGCTCTATTAGTCTCTAGTCCTGGACGAAGCAATAAAGGAAACTAGACAAGCTACCAAATCGAAAACCTAGAATAAAAGAAGTGAAAATGCATGCAAGATGGTTTGGCCATATGCAGAATGCCTAATACGAAACTAAGAAAGAAAGTACGGAAAATGTGGAAAAATAAACAGAATACAAAGGACAGACCAAGAATGAAATGGACAGGCGAGATTGGCAAGTATCTGAAGGAAAAAGAACTGAATTGGAGAAAGGTGGAAGAGCTTGCGAAAGATAGAAACAAATGGAGAAATAAAATAAGAGAATATTTAGAAACTGCAACTCAACACCGGCAAAAACCGGTAAATGAGTCTCGACGACGATGATGATGATGAATCATTTCCCATTACTAAATTCTTAAGTTACAACTACTTTCAACAATAAGGCCATTTTTTTAAAATCTGTAAGATGAACACTACGATCTAGAAAAGAGATATCATTTCTTCCTCAGAGAGAAATTAAACAGTAAAATAACTAACATCTATATGTACCTAAATAATCGTAAAGTTAAATTGTTAAACTTCATTTCATGTCGAAACTTCGCGTTTACATTATCAGGTTTTTCATGAAAAATGTGAAAATGAGGTCCGTTTGATAATTAAGGACAATGTCAGGATTTCCTAAAATTTCTGAAACGCTTCAAATCTTTGTATTTATTTTATTTAATTCCTTTTAAGTCACCTCCATCTCAACAAATCGAACCTAATTACAACGTGTAAATCTATTCCAGAATTCGCAACAAGGATCAGGCTGATCAGTCTAACGGAAAATTAAGAACATTATAAACTGTATCTAAATAAAATTCCAATGTTTCCAATTAAGATTCAAACCTTAGACCCAGAGACTAGCCACTAGATTCTAGACCAAACATCGTTATACTGATGCAACCAATTTATTTATTTATTTATTTATTTATTTTTCTTAAATTAAATTTTTAATTAAATTTTTTCTTTACTGAAAATAAACAAGTCTCGCATACATTAAATGTTTTAAACATCATTCCTTAATAGAATCGATTCTTCTGTTGATAAAAACGTTATAAAAATAATTAAAAATCTTAATAATAACCTAAAATATTATTTCTATTGTACATATTTTGTTTTTAAATATGAATTTTAAATAAACATGTAAAATTATAATAACACAAAAAATGTGTAACATGTAACCATCAACATGGAATTTAAATTTAAAGTGTTCTTTATTCAGCCTATTTTATATTTGATGCAAAGGCGTCTAATATCAACCTCATTTGTATTCATGGTACGATCTTGTACAACTTGTTAGCGGCGAAAACGAGTGCATTTAAGTTTAGTGTGTTATGACAATACACTTTGGTATGAGCAAAATTGAATTTTGTATTATCTATCGCTCCCAGCTATTGTTATAGACGGAGTTATCGATTTATTGGCCATAAATGTGTGTAAATCTTTTTGTTATTTCATATTTTAATAAATGAGCTTTTGCCTATTTAATATTATACTGTTGTACATTTAACATTCTATGATGCATAAAATGATAAGCTACAAAGAAAATAAGAACAAAAATTGCAATCGTTAAGGAGAAAATCTGATGATTATTCGCATAAAGTGTTGATGCGGTATATACTTTTTTAACTGACTTTTAGAATAGTCATACTTTTAAAAAGAAGACTGATTTCTAAAATTGCAAAAAAATACTTCTATTTTGTCGCAATGGGTATAATAATTTTAAAAATCCATGTGCAATTAAAGAAATATCAAAAGTTCCTAACCAGTGAATGAAGTCCTTTCAAGATCTATTAACAAGATGCAGTGTTGCTTTTGGTAGAAGAAAATATTCTTTACTTTACTATTTACTTGGAACTCTATACTCTATCGATCCTCGATGGATTAGTCCAGATTTCTTTCTATTCTCTTATTTTTTCTTTCACTATGATTCCTCTCCGTTTCCTTTTATCCACAATTAGCTTTCTACATCCTTCTATACTCATTCTGCTTATGCTATCTTCTACTTGGCCTTTCCATCTCTTTGGTCTTCCTTGTGGTCCCTTCTGTACTGATTACCATTCTTCTTCTTTTTTATTCGTCTCTTAATTGCTTACGCAAGTTCGTCAACAACCTGTTCTTCAACATTTTCATCTTGTTTCACCGTCCTCAGAGTCAATTGCTGAGCGAACCCAACCATAAATTATAAATTTTTTAAAACTGAAAAACTGACTTTTTGAATTTCAATAATTTGATAAATTTGAATTACGGAGCGAACCCAACTCATGCCAACCCAACCATAATCCATGCCAATCCAACAATAAATTTTTAAAACTGTCTTTTTGAATTTCAATAATTTCAATTTACAAAGCGAACCCAACCCATACAACAACCTTTTTCCATCCATCCGTACCCCTTTTTCATAAAAAATAATTGGTCACCTTATTTATTGGTAATTATATTAACTCTTTCTAGTTCTGAAACTTTTATAAAACTTCACTGGTCACCCCGCTTCCCCTCCCGTATATTTTCTTATGAAGAGCAGCTGTTAGTAGCCCAAGGGCGCCAAATATCTTAGGACGACCCTGTTTCTATTGTCGGTTTTTTCCTTTTATTCTTGTTCATATATTTGCGTTTCTTTTCTTGGACTTCTACTCCGTTCATTGTTTTTTCCATCCATTCGATTCTTCTTCTTCTACAGAACTTAATAGCCTCTTTGTTCTTTTCTTTGTACCTTCGTTTGTGCTTCTTGTTTTCATCCATTTAATCCTTCATTTTTGTCTTTTATCGTGCATTCACATTCCTTATCAAACCACGATTTTTTGTTATCCTTCTTCCTAGACGATTAATAGTTATTATTACATTATTAAATGCAATTAAAGACCAATTTACGTAATTTTCCATAAAATATATGGAGTGTGAAATTTATAACGATAAGAAAGTTAATTAAACAATATTTTCATTTTCTTGATGCCCAAGTTCAGTCCAGAATTCAATTTGTCAGAGCTGGTAAAGCCGCTTAACTTTTAGGGAAGGAGCTTAATGTATGAATAATAGGAGCTATAAATCCAGCTCATCTCTTTCTTCGTAGACGTGTTAGGTAAACAATGATACAAGTTAAAAGCCAGAGGCTATAAATCTTGATGTTTTAGACAATTTCTAACCTCCTTTTATATTGATATAAATTTAATTGTAATACCTCACCTGAAAGCACGAAAACCGCGTGACCGGTCCATAAAAAATTAATACGAATTAATGGCAAATAAAGATACAAATAAAATAAAGAAATATCAATATTTTGAACTGTTTTTCTCAGCGTTGCATATCGTGGTGCTTTTTATTTGTTAATAATTCTATATTGCTGTATACGTAAGTTATAATACATCTGTAATATAAATAACTTTTATTTAGGCCCGTATTCACCAAGGCCAGTTAAATCTCCAGTTTACTAACTACCGATTAAATAAAATCTATAGATTAAAATAAATCGACGTTTCACCATCGCATTCTTGATTTTATTTCGTTTCAGTTAGTAAATCTTCGGTTAAGTAAATATGTATACACTATCCATTCATAGGGTGCGCTGAATGCTATAAATTAGTTCATTTGGTATTCATGACTACATTCATTACATTACGAAATAGATATAGAAATAGATATAGAAATTATTTAGAACAGGAGAAATTAGAATTAATTAGAATAGTTGAAAAATAACAACAAATTCTCTTTGAAGAAAGTAATTTTTTATATAAAATCTAGAATCTACGGCGTGTTTGTAAATACGTATAGGAAGGAAAGAACCTTATCTTGACAACACCATCCATGTTATTTTAGTGCAACATAATGAACGTTTTAATACAATACACGTCTATGGCGATATATCAATGTCATGTAAGTTAAAACATACGTTGGCGTCTAGTGTTCGGGTTATTAACTTTCTTAACAAAAAGTCGAGCGAAGTACAAAAGGTTTACACGTTTCTTTAACACATCGGACCATCGGGGCCTTTTTTCCTTCAAATAAGAATGTATGTAAGACGCAAGTCATTAAAAGCCCTTAAAAGTTTTTAACGTTAAACTTAAAAAACACAAGTCCTTCCCAAGTCGCTTGTATTAAGAAACGAGAAGACAAAAATGAAGAAATTTAAATGTGTCAAAATACTTTATTCCAATGTAATTTCTAATATTCATAATTGATTATTAACGTTTTGATTCTAATAAAAATTAATAATAATAATTAAAATAATCATGACAGGTAATTAAAATACAGGGACCAGGGTACGCCAATCCACTGCGTTTTTTCCAGGTCATTATCCCAAAATAAAAATACATAGAAAATTAGGATTTTCGAAAGGAAATATTACATCCAAATATAATCAATAAAAAATCTCAAATTTTCATAAAATTTATATAATAATGGCCCAAGTAAATTTTCCCCCGGGCCCGGCCATGTCTCTCGACAGCCCTGTCAACAGTAACAACACAGTTTCAATACAATTACTTCATGCAGATTTATCATCGTTTTTATATTATGGAAATAATATAATAATAAATATATGGCGCCATCTAGAAATAAATGTAAGAACTTGGCGATGCGCCACCTCGCGACAAACTTCTACACTAGCAAGAAAGGGACAGCAGTAATTAGTGCGATTGATAAGTCCATTTTGCTAATTTCCGTATGCGCCATCTAGAAATGAATGTCAAGAACTTGGTGTCCGGTGAGTAGAGTTACGCGATGCATCACCTCGCGACAAACTTTTTCACTAGCGACAAAGGGACAGCAGTAATTAGTATTCATGCAATTGATAGGTCCATTTTCCTAATTTCCGTATTCTTTTTTTGTTCAAATATTATTTTTTGTGTAAATCAGCTTATTTCAAAGCTATTAATTGTTAATATTTTGAATTGTCCCAATAGATTGTGCCTTTGTCAGTGACATGTTTTATCGATAGCAGCGCCGCCAACGTTAGTGTAAATTGCCAATGGAAGTAACGTATATAATTTGAAGATTCTTGGCTGCATTTATTTCGCCAGTTTCTGTTATTAATGATGACTCTTAAGTAATATTGTGATGCGCATAACGTACTTACGTTCGACAGTTGCATCAGTGAAATTTTACAGTGTTTTTAATTTGTTTTGTGTGTTTAATTGTGTATTATTGTAATATACCTAACTAACAATAGTTTGATGATGAGAAATTCGAAAACATGCGATTAAAAAAATATTAAAAAACCTAATTTTTGGTTGTTAAATGGTTTTATAAACTCAATTACTCACCTTTTCAACAAAAAAAACGATTTTAACGCTCTACCACCATGGCTGCCACTTAAAAACACTTGTATGTTTACAATTATTTTCATGACCGATGTGAGAGAAGTCCCACCAGAGGTCGCAGGACGGCGCAAAATTTAAAATGTGCAACTTCCCTATATACTCATTCATGCTCCGCCAAAAATTCTAGCAGTAGAAAATTTCTTAAGGCATAGGTACTGTCTAACTGACACAAAAATTAAACTACTTTCTAACATTTAAATTAGATCTTTACTTTTCTAGTAATACATATCAGTACGAATAAAAATCACACAATTTAATAATTAAAACTGATTGATGAAAATAGATGTCCATGATAAATCGAGCACTGAAATACTAGTTTCATAAACATATTTCAATGGTCAAGCACATTAATCGATTAACCCATCACATATAATATGTATGTATATATTCACTTCACGTTACACTTGATGGGTTAAGCATGGACATTTCTAAAAACGAAAATATACTAAGAAAACATAGTGAAGACACACAAATAATTAAAATGTAAGAAAAAGCTGTGCATAGAAAAATAAACATATCACTACGATAGTACCTAGTTAACAGTTAACATCAGTTGTTTTATTTCTAATGTTTAGTTAGAGCCTTTGTGGAATAGTTTATATATAGTTTCAATCTCTGTATCTAGAAGGTAATTCACAATTTATTTAAGAAACACTTATGAATATATTTAGCAAAAAGTTTTCTATAACGGATAACAATTATTTTCAGCCAGATAAAAGGAACTTTCCTGTCAATATGGCAATTTGATATACCAAAAGTACAACTCTTATGAAACCGGCATTAATTTGTGATAATAGGACAATTCTAATGTCATTTTACGTAAATAATGCCAAATAAAGATTTTTTTTTAATAAGATATTTTAACCATCTGAAACAAATACCATTGTTATTTAAAAAAAAAAGATTCAGAGCTTGAATATGCATCAAAACAATTGCTGACGTTTTGACAGCACCATACTATTACGTTCTAAATATGCAATATGTTGTGGTGCGATTATAAAAATGATATAATTTTTTCTGTAAGAAAATTAGGTTTAGGAAGCACATGGGTGTATTTTGAACAAAACTTGGAGTATGGTACGAAAAATTTGCGCACCTGTCCTAGAGTCTAGACTACTCTGAGCAAAAACTATAATATTACAATTGTGGTAACTTAAACAATAATTTTAGTAATAAGAATATATTACTAATTTAAATACTTGAAATATTTTTTGCACTGTTTCTAAATTCACAAACATTTTTCAACAATGATAATCACTATAACTAAATTTTTTAAGAACAAAAAGACCAATGAAAATTGTATTATTTTCGTTTTGAGTTTGACAAATCGTACAACGGTTTGCTTACCACAGTTCATAATATTACCAACAAATTAACTGAGGTCTTTTGGTGCATAAACTAAAATATGTCAATTGCAGTTAGCTTCCACGGTTTGGTCAACTTCTTAAAACTATGTAATCAAAAAATAACACTCATATATTTTCTCTAAACAAATATTTAAATTACCAAAAGTTCTCGTTGGCACTAACATTAAGTAGGAGGTTCAGACTGGGATGAATTAGATGGTACATCCTTATTATTATCATTACTTTCAGGAATATTATCGTAATCACCACGTTGGCCCAATAAAAAATCAATAATTCTGTAATCACGTCCATTGTCTGTATTGGCGATCCACAAAGGTAACCATTTATTGACAAGCAGCCATTGTACAGACACCTTACTTATTCTACCTGACGAATCACCACTACCATACAAACTTTCAATAGCATAATGATTGCTATCAATTCCACTTCCACAAGAAGAAGATAGATGTCGCTCTATCCTACCAATACCATGTCCAATGACATCAATTCGTCCATATGCATTACCTAATCGACCATAGGTTCCACTGCAACTGGGCATGTCATTTATATTTTGAGTACATGAATCTTGGGTGGATTGAGAATTACTTGGTGAATTTTCAGAATTTGCTGCGAGGTTGTTATCTGAACCATTGTGTCTTTCAGTTCGTAGTCTAGGAATGTCATCAATGCTTTCATATATATTCTCATTTTCATTATTGCTAGCAGTAGGGTCGTTGTTGATGGCTTCATAAATATTTTCGTAATTCTGGTTAGGGGATGGTAGACGATCATATCCTACCGCACCTTCGGCATTACTATTGTCATCACAATTTGCATATCTGTAAATTATAAGTAACTATTACCCTATACATTCAATAGAAAACAATTAATCAATTTCAATTCTTTGATTTAAATGCATCTTAAAAGTATCTGTTAATCTATCAAACTTCTATATTTTATGGTTTGGTATACATTAATATTGATTGAAACAAATTTAAACCTTTGGTTTAATTAAATGAATTAAATTGCCTAAATAATTAATAATTTATTTCACACAAAAGCCACAAAAAAATCATACTTCACCTTCCAGCAGCAGCGACCCCATTGCCAGCAATAGCAAAACTTCAAATGGGTTTATCAATAATCGCAACTCCGGCATAACTACGTCCAATACTCATACAACTAGGAAGCATTGTCCAAGTATCAGTTTTGGGATTATAGACTTCAACCGAAGCCAAGTTGCAAGAACCATCATCTCCACCAACAACATAAAGCATGTTATTCATGGCCACAACACCTGCATTTCGTCGACATAAGGCCATGTCTGTGACTGGGGTCCAAGTACCCGATTCTGGATCGTATGCTTCTACTGATTTACGCACCAACGGACCATCGTGTCCACCAACAGCATACAATATACCATCCATAACACCAACTCCTAAATTAAAATATTATCGGGTATGCCATTTGGTACATCTATATCTTACCAGCACCGCTTCGACGGGAAGTCATATCATGCACTACACTCCAAGTATCCGATTCTGGATTGTAGCATTCAACAGAACTCAAACATTGACGGGAAGCACCATCATAGCCACCAACCTATAAAAATAAAACATAAGAAAATTTGTAGTAATAATATTTATGTACAATTACAGCATATAATAGACCATTAACGACGCCTACGCCAACGCTACTTCTTCTTGTAGACATTGACGAAATCGAGCGCCATTCTTGAGATCGTGGATCTAACATTTCAGCAGTATTAAGTCCAGTAGAACCATCAAATCCACCGACAGCATAAATACAATTTCCAAGTACCGCTACACCCAAGGTAGACCTCCTAGCTTCCATACTAGCACAAGTACTCCACTGATCCAAAGAAGCATCATAAACATCAACAGTTCTAACACGCAACGAACCATTAAAACCACCAACTGCATAGACTTTTCCGTTAATTACAGCTAGTCCAGCCCTGCAACGTCTAGTTGGCATTTCTGCAACTTGGAACCAACGCTCCTCTTTAAAATCAAAACATTCTACACTTCGAATAGCTTTTGGTGCTTGTCCACCAACGACTAACAACACCTACAGTAACAAATCATAAAACTGCTAATTAAATTATCATTTTTCTACCTTTGGTAGTCCGACTGGTTGGCGTGGTTTAGTCCTGGGTGTTTTAAAACATATCTTTGTGTCACCTTTCAACAAATGATACTTTAAAGCTTCAATGAGATAATCTTTACATTGTAAATCAGCTTTAAGTAATGGCTCTTCCTCAACACGTTGAACGAGATAATCTTGTGACATTAATGGTAAACGAACATGTTCCATTAATGCTGATAAATGCCTCTGCCTTAATTCAAGATCGTGTTGTACCCACGCTATCACACACTCAAATACCTAAACAACAAATATTTGATACGTGATTGTGTAATAAAAAATTTTACTAACTTTCTCTTCAGATGGAACGGTCAGTCGATCACTACATATCAATTTTGAAACTTGCTGGTGAGACAATGTTAGAAATTCTTCACATTCGACAACTTCTCTAAAAATAATTTACAAGTAAAATTATTTATGTACATTAAACAATAATACATAGGAAATTAATGAACTATATTCATATTAAAACGACTTTTAAAATCAATTTAAATAACTGAGATAAACCACCTACGGAAAATGCTGTTCGATGTAACTCTCTGCATTACTAAGTAAATCTAAGCAACCATGTAAATCGGCAAATGCTCGAATACCCAAACAGTTGGTTGGATGTAGCTGCGCTTGCAGAAAATCACAACATGCATCTCTTACATCAGTCAATTGTAACAAATTGGCAGCTGGTAATAAAACCTAAAAGATTTGCACGGTAAACACTTAAAAAATTGAAATTCTTTTAAAATACCTGTACATTATCTTCTGTAACTTGCACCTCAGAAGTATAAACATAAACAACGAGTAAAGAAAGAGCTTGTGAATCAACACCTTGTAACGTAATACGATCCTGTTTACTTTCCTCAAAACTAGTGAACATGGCATAAAAATATGGCGAACAAGCTGCAAGAACCATTTTATGTGCAGGTATTTCTACACTATCAGCAACCAATGTTACATCACAAAGTAGCAAGTCTCTAAACATAAAGATTAACACATTTTAAAAAATTTACAATTTAAAATTCACTAACTTTCTCATTTGGTTCATGACTTCAAATGCTTTATGTGTGTGATGGTTGTTACGATATGGAGGTTTCTCTTTTCCGTTCGGTCTTGGAATGTGTTTCTGCGAGCTTTCATCCAAAGAATTTTGGCTTGCATAACGTAACAACAAACAACTGAAAGTAAATTAAACTTAAAGCGTTTGTCAAATTTTATTTCTTATACTTTAAATAAGCAAAGAACGAGTTGAGAGGAAGATTTGTATAGAATATATTTTACAGTAAACAAATGTCCTACCTTCCATGTCGTTCAATTTGATCAGAATCAACGTTATTTGCATCCATTTTTATTGTTTTTCTTTATAAATACATCGTCTTGTTCACAAACACGAAAATTGCATAGAAACTGCTCATTTTTGTTTACAACACATTTTTTCTA
This sequence comes from Lethrus apterus, assembly GCA_018397195.1. Taxonomy (NCBI): domain Eukaryota; kingdom Metazoa; phylum Arthropoda; class Insecta; order Coleoptera; family Geotrupidae; genus Lethrus; species Lethrus apterus. The sequence goes on along the minus strand of JAFFZR010020608.1, from coordinate 757 downwards.
AACACAATCGATTTAATGCTGTCATTTTAAGGATTGTAAAATATAATCATAGAAAATAAATGATATCCACCACCGATATCCGCGTTATGCATTTTATATCTTTATTTATGGTGGTAATAATTTCTACACAACCCTGAAACACTCCTCCATAAGGTATATAAATTTTATGGCCAATCAGGCTCTTAACAATTATAGTTATTCAACCGACACTAGTTTTGGGAATTTTGGGACAGAGGGCGTTGAGCTTCATTCATAAATTTTGAAGCGAAGGAGTAATGGTATAGGGTAATAGCCTTGTTTATATATATTTTACCCTCTACATAAGCATATTCATTTACTAATACCCCATATCATTACTCCTACGCTTAAAAATTTATGAATGAACGACTCGTAAATTCGACGTCCCCTATTCCAAAATTCCCGAACTACAGTGAGATCGAAAAAAAGATTAGTCAAAGTAAGCCATAAACAAAAATCGGCATGTCTTTACTTAAAGCACTATTTATTTCTTAATGTCAAATTGACGTTTGTCAAAAATGTTGTCCAAACAAATCAAAGCTTTTCTTTTAGAATTCTATTTTTGAAATGGAAATGAAACAGGAAACGGTAAATGGCAATATTCTTACGTTGCCTGTTATGAAGAATTTCAGGAGCATTTTCCTATTGAACATTTTTGACAAACGTCAATTTGACATTAAGAAATAAATAGTGCTTTAAGTAAAGACATGCCGATTTTTGTTCATGGCTTACTTTGACT
>JAFFZR010020607.1:0-14276 GCA_018397195.1 Lethrus apterus | reverse complement strand
ATAAACAAGGTCCGAGGACTGAACCCTGTGGTACTCCATGTTTAACATCTAGGCTGTTAGAGTTAACACTATTAAATTTTACATACTGGCACCTCTCCGTAAGGAAGGACTGAATAAGACTGATGCTATTTTGTGAAAAATTATAAAATTTTAATTTATCAATAAGGATTTTATGGCTAACGCAATCGAAAGCTTTAGTAAGATCATAAAAAGATCCTTGAGTGAATTTTTTATTTTCAAAATTATTTAAGATTACATTGGTTAAGTTGGCAATAGCATGCGTAGTCGATAGTTTGTTGCGAAAGCCATATTGTAGAGAGAGTTTGATTCGAAGTGATGATTTAATTGCTTTTTGAGGACATTCTCAAATATTTTAGAAAATAAAGGCGTTAATGAAATAGGACGATAATTATTTGGATCTTCAGTATTTCCCTTTTTAAAAATCGGAGTAACGGCAGAGATTTTGAATGCTTTCGGATAATAACCTTCTTCAATACACTGATTAATTAGGCTTGTCAATGGACATATGATAATATTTTTTAATGTTTTTAAGATTTTTGAGTTTATACCATAAGTATCTTTACTTGCAGAGTTTTTTAAACTATCAAACACAGCTCTAACTTCAAGGAATGATACTGTACGGAAAGCGAAAGACGTTACAATAGGATCACTTAGGAAAGCAAGTGGATTTATGTTTGAAGAGGGTAAATTATTGATAATTGTATCAGCAACATTTACAAAGAAATTATTTAACATATTTGCATCTAGATTAACAGTAATATTGTTGGCCTTTGCCGACTGTGAGAGCTTGATGATTTTCCACATAGCTGATTGTTTGTTAGGATGTCTATTAATAAATTCATCATGTGCGGTAATTCTAGATTGCCTTATTTGTTTTCTATAATTTCTTCGCAAGTCTCTAATTATATCACTAGGAACGCTTCCAGGGTATTTATTGCTCAACTGTATAAAGAAGGTTAGAGTGTCACGAATATGACGCAATTCATTACTAAACCAGTTTATAGATGTGCTTTGACCATTGACTAATTTACTCTTACATGGCAAACATAGGGACATCATATCCGTTATGGTACTGACAAAGATATCAGTTTTAATGTCAAGACTTAAGGTACTGTTATGAATAAAGGACCAGTTAATATTTTCTAGCTTATTATAAAGTAGGAATAGTCCGTAATCGGTAACGGAAACATAAGAAATTCGTTTAGGTTTATTTCTTGCTTTAAATGCATGTTTTAAAACAAGAATGAGTCCAGATTGATCAGATGAAATCAAGTTAGTTAAGCTTATCTCAAGTGATGCAACATTTATACTAGAGAAATAATTGTCTAAGCATGAGTTCCCACGTGTATTCTCATAGTTAACTTGATACATGCCATAAAAAGAAAATAGAATTTTAGCATTTGGATCGGAAGTTCCAAATTTCACATTAAAATCGCCCGAAACAATGATATTTTCACCAAACAGTCTATCCAATAATAGTGAAAGGGTCTGAATGAAAACAGTAAAATCGCCTGATGGTGATCTGTAAGTCGTAACAATGTAAACGTTATCATATTTTACGCCTGATAATTCAATGTCCATATCCTTACTCAAATATGAGATATCCAATGACGAACATTGGCAAGTAGATCGTGCAAAAATACACACACCGCCATGAGCTTTATGTTTTCTACAATATTTAGATACCAGCTTAAATTCATCTATTACTACAGCATCCAAATCTATATCAGTTGACTAATGCTCATTCACACAAATAAAATCTGTATTGAAACTTTTAACAAAATGTTCTAATTCTAATAACTTATTATTCAAAGATTGTACATTAATATGAAGTATCCGGGACGTTAGTGCTGACGCATAACTGCCCGAGGTGTTTGTAAAAAATTTGCGCGTTGAGGTATGATTGAGCAAGTATTGCTGGTAATGGAATTTGCTACATCTAAATCTAAATCTAAATCTAAATGTACATCTATGTCGCAATGAGTCCAGATCTTGAACGATTAGTAGGAGGTTAAAGCTAGAAAACGCCTGTTTTATAACAAATATTTGTAGAATAAAATAAATTGCATCTTTAAAATGCTAAAACTCGTTTTTTTCAAATGGAACACCTTGTATATTTTTATGCCATTTGATGAAGTTTTAAGTTCTTTTTCGATCGCGTATAACATTCCCTATAGCTAAAATTAATTCTTTTTGAGTTATAGGTAATTAAGTATCCTAAAACCTGTATTAGACAAAATAAGATATTTTCAATTTTAAAACACTCTGTATAATATAACGAGGATATTTGGTATTGGCCGTTTAACTTGAAGCATTGTTAGTATTATGCCAAAGAACCGGTACGAAATAATCGTTAATAAAAACGATATTAATTTTCAAAAAGATCTATCTAAGTTCAAATTAATTGTTTTTTCCTAAAAGTGGAATATCTCAAAAACCACTCAATTTTAGTATGGTGTCTGTAGTATGAACTTTCCCTATTTTGTAACGAGGAATCTGAAAATGTGACAATATACAGGGCGTTCCGTTTAAAATAACAAAGTTGTATAAGGTATAATATAACGAGGATATTTGGTATTGACTGTTTAACTTGAAGCATTGTTACCATTATGCCAACGAATCGTTACAAAATCGTCGTTAATAAAAACATTATTAATTTTTAAAAAGAACTACCTAAATTATTTTTTTTTAACTAAAAGTGGAATATCTCGAAAACCGCTCAATTTTAGTATGGAGTCTGTAGTACAAACTTTCCCTATTTTGTTCCGGGGAATCTGAAAATGCGACGATATACAGGATGTTCCATTTAAAATAACAAAGTTGTATAACGTATAGGCAAAACTAAACACCATGTATATTTCAGAATAATTTTAGAATTTTATGGTGTAGAGTACTTGACTCCAAACAACTTTTACTTGAAACATTTTTTAATAAAGTGAATAGGTAAGACGTAATAGACCGACCCCAGATAGTTGGCACACCCGGTATAAATAGCAATCAGGTATCTTCAATTTAAATTTAAAATGTCAGTTACTAGCATAGTTTGTACAGAATTTTCATTAATCGATTTAACTTTAACTTGCTGTAACTTTCTGGTTACTGTGTTTTGGTTAAAAGTTTCTAAGAAAACATATTTATTTTGGTCTTCTCTTTTAGTCTCCTCCGTACATTATGACTCACCCTGTATAGTTTCTCTAACTTAATAAATTCTAAATAACTTAATAAATTCGCTGACAAGAATGATTACTTGATTACATTCTTGAAGAGACATTCAATATTTTTTGTACCAAAAATCAGAAGTCTTTTTGCTTTTATTATAAAGCAACACTGGATTTAGATTCCCCATTCAGTAAATGTATTTGTCCTCTTAACGGGCCTTAAAAATACATTCACACACCGTTGAAAAAAAGCAGTTTGAATACCAACGAACGACATTATTCCTCCTACATATTACGAATTTTACTATAATATTCAACATGAGCGAAAAGAAAACAAGAAAGAACAAAGAAGCAAAACTATTTGTGCTAATTAGTAGGAAAAAAACCAAACACCAAAGATGCTGAAAATCAGGGTGAGGAGGATCACGCACCTGTTGAAAGAGAAGAAGGTGGCGATGAGAATGAAGATATTGATTTCATTTTCTATTTTGATTATGAATAATATTTTATTTATAACATTAATTTCATGATCACACTTTATAATGCTGAATACTTGCATAAATAAACATTTATAAAACAACAATAACAGTTTTTCCTTAACACGAAAGTTAAGAAAATTATCGCACGCTGTACGTCGGGTTGTCTAAAATATATTTGTGAAGGCCAACAGCCATAAATCATGTCTGTATTAATATCTTAGTAAATGTTTCTTTAGATTACAGTCCATTTTATGATGGGTACAGCGGGCAGTGAACCCTCAAATTAGTATTTTATAGACATCTCCTGTCGACGAATAGATGGTTTGAATGGTGTGTTTCCTATGTGCCATTTTATCGGTGCTCAATTTGTGATCAACCTCATTGGCTTCAACTTAATTTTTTGAAGAACAGGATTATTTTGAAAAAAAAGTAAATACATTGTCACGTTCAGAATGAAAATATTTAGGGCCTCACGGTTTAAAAAAAGTACTTTATAACACACAGTAAGCTTACAGCAGTTAAACATTTTTCAAAGTGCTCTATTTTAACTATTTTTTTAATATAATTACAAATTTGAACCGTGAGTCGCTAGACAAATATTGGTTGTTTCGTTCATGTAGTGAAAATTTTTTGCAAATGACTCAACTTTTGCGATTTTTTGCGTGGAAATTGACCATTTTGTAGAATCACGTCGACCAAGTAAAGCTCCCTCCCCCATTAAAACACTTTAAGATAAAAAGAGGTACCTACAAGTATATTTTTCTAATTTTTTTAATAATTTTAAATAATCCAAATACGTTAGTGAAAAAATGAAAAAAAAAAAACAAATTAAACCATCAATAAAAAAGAAAAAAGTTCCTACGTCTTTAGAAGAATTTTAATATTTTATCCAACTTTGAATGCAATTGTCTAAGAATGTTGACATTTGCACTTGTACCCATTTTATTCTAGGGCCCTCAATTGTAAAATTTATCTTTTCAAGCTGAAACTAGATTATAGGTAGACTGCTAGACATATACGATGTATAGTCAGTCCACTTTCATAAGGAACATCTTCAGGACTAAATTGACTTGCTGTAACTTAAACGGTACGTTCGGGGTTTGTATGGTCCCAACTTGATACGTATGACAAGTTTTAGTCATTTGTTGATTTGGCAGTGTTTACTATAATGCACTTCAAACTCTAATAGAAACAGTGCATTTATAATTTATATTAAAATTGGTGTTTTGTTAATCATTCAAGTGGCTGAAAAGTTAACCAGCAAGAGCAAGTGCCTCAAGCAATTTTAAACGAATTCCAGAAGATACCACTGCTACCTGGAACAGCTATATAGAAATAAAATTAATTTTATTTATTCCACTTGTTGGCTCAATAAGTGTGTTTTATAAATTTTGAAATATCGAGGTGAAGTATGATTTTGATTTTTTTAGTACATGTAAGGTACTTCTAAATTGCTTGCTTTATATTGTGGAAGACACATTTTCTTACCCATGTGACTCGATGAAATTTTTAATATCTAAAATGTTAAACTTATTTACATTATTTACATAAAGATATGGGATAAGAAAATATACTGGCTTATTCTAAGAAATTGTAGAGTAATTTTAATAAGGAAAATTGAGGGCACAAACAACTATTTGCATTTAAGAATATTTATATAATACGACTTTAAATTTAAAAGTTAATAATCAAAAATAAAATAATAAGATTTTTTGAATGAATTTATTTGTGATAATAAACAAAATTACGTAAGATGACAAAAAATGTTGCTTTCAATGATGTGATGAGAAGTACAGGAACTAATAAGCATGAAATGAAATATTGGTAATGTATTTAAATATATTTATGAAAAAACTAATGCTGCTTGCCTAAAACAAGACAAGTAGCCTGGAATCAAAAATAAACTTTCTGTTAATGTTTAGTCTAGCAACATGGAATTTCAATTTAAATATCATGAAATCTGGATAGAAAACTACTAATACAGAACAATTTTGGATTAATAATTATATTATAAGACACAGCAAGAACTAATGAATAAATTTCACTTCAAAGTTTTATTTTTTAATATAAAATAAAGCGGTCTTTGAATTAAGATTTTTATTGTATCTTGATTCAAAATTTGTATATACTTCAATGTGACTAAACACGCAATGTGTTCTTATCTTTGCAACAAATCCATTATGTTAAATTCCATGGCTTATGAGTCTCATTTGATAGCTAATCGCTCTTTAGAACAAAAATGTAGGTAATAACAGTAATAAAAATAATATTGGAGTATAGCAGATACAAAATTAAAAGTGAAAAATTAAAGAAATTATTATTATTATTATTATTATTAAAAAATTAAAGGAAAAAATAAAAATTGAGAACATAAGATTAATTCCAGACTACTCAGTTCTGAAGCATTGCATGCACAGTTTACCATCTAACAAGATAAGAAACAATAAAACAGTCTTATAGATATTTTTTCATTTAAATAAACTTTCAGTGTATCTGCGCATTATTGGTATCTTCGTTATTTTTGGGGCTACAGAGTCGGTTAAATTAGCAGTGATTTTTCCGCTCATTGCAATGGTCCACACAAAAAAAACAATTGCGCATCACATTTCAGAGCCAATTTAGACAATTAAATTTTTTTAAACGGAACAGCCTGTATATTTATGTTGCAATCGGTAGAAAATGAAATTTTGCACAAAATCTTCTTATACTACTATATCCCAGAAATGAAAAACAAAAGAGCTACGACGATATCAATACAGGTCACCGAACATGGGATAACTTCGTTAGTAGAGAAGCTAAGGTGTTGGTCAATATATCAAAAATGTGTAGTTTTTTCTACTGATTACAATGGCATACTCAAAAAACAATTGCCAGTCGCATTTTCGAACTGCTTGCTGTGATACTCATTTACTTATTTTATATTAAAATTTGACTTTTCATCTTACGGTTGTACTATTAGAAGAGTATTCTATGTAAAATTTAACTTTCTATCAATTAAAATATACAGGATGTCTCATAACATTTTTTTTTGTTAGTTCGAAAATGCGACTCGCAATTGTTTTTTTTTGCCATTCTAATCAGTAGAAAAAACTACACATTTTTGATGTATTGACCAACACCGCAGCTTCTCTACTAACGAAGTTATCACATGTGCGGTGACCTGTATTAATATCGTCGTAGCTCTTTTGTTTTTCATTTCTGGGATATAGTAGTATAAGAAGATTTTGTGTAAAATTTCATTTTCTACCTATTGCTACATAAATATACAGGGTGTTCCATTAAAAAAAATGTAATTATCTGAATTGGCTCTGAAATATGATGCGCGTTTTTTTTGTGTGGACCATTGCAATCAGCAGAAAAATCACTCCATCTTTACCAATTTAACCGACTCTGTAGCTCCAAAAATAACGAAGATAGCAATAGTGCGCAGATAACTTTGAACAGCCTGTATATTATGGCCAAACCCTTAAAACAGCCCAACTAACATAGCAGCCAATAATTGGTTAGAGTGTAAACATATGGCTGAAAAGTTTTCCAATTAATGCAAATTATACATAAAATTTATGTACATTACACCCTACTGGCCCTTTTGCGTTGATGATTTGGAACATTTTGAGAGTTTAGCTGTAACGTATGTATAAACCATATTATCCATCATTACACAGTACACATTAGTGTACAAAAGTGAAAATTTGTGTAATTTTTATAGTATAATTTATTCATATATACCATAATAGCAACAGTTTTATTTCATATAACAAGTGTAAAAGGAAACAATGGTACAATTAAACAAATTATAATATAACACATTAATATCAACACTGAAGTAAGTACTATTACAATAAGGCGGTATCTGTACATGCATTATTAATTATATATTTGACTAGTCTGAAGTGGTGTCCAGAATATTACCACATGTGTGTTTCTCTAATTTCACTAATTATATGTGCAGCTCGTTGTAACGCCTAAAATATATTTAAATAAGTACAATATTATGGTTGAATTAAGAGATTTCAATTAAGGTGCCTTCGTATTTAAATCACATTCATTTACATCTTTTTTTATGCGATCATTAATATAACATAATATGAATCAAGAGTAAATACTTGATTACATATCCTAGAAATTGGCAAGTTAGTTTCATTTAAATATTTGTAAATACACAACATCTAAAACATTATGACCATTTAAATGTTTGGAAATAAATCATATGTAAAATGTCATGAAAAGTCACATGATCACATGAATGATGAAGCCAAATGTGAGGAAATTACGTTAGGTAACATCTATTAAACATGAAATTTTATTAATGTCAAATTCTTGGTTGCATGGGCTTGCCAATTAAAAAATCGTAATTTTTGTAAACCAGATAAATTCATCAACAAAATTATGTTAATATGGCTTTGGGTTAAATTATTATTATGAATACCTTTAACATATCTCCAGCTTCTTTACGTCGTTGGGCAATATGTTCAGACTCATCAAGAAGTTTATCAGCATTATCAGCTTTATAAAGATGAGTAACAAGCTCAGACTGCAAATTGTCTTTAACAAAGTTAACCAAAAAATGCATTACAGCTTTGGGCACAGTGTCTTGAATCGATTTCCTTACAATGTAGAAGTATGACTTTATCAAACGTTCTGAAGTGTAATATTCTTTTATTAATTTTCGTATCCTATATTGTCCTAAATACTTACCAATTATTTCACAATCATGTTCTTCATTCTCTGATAATTTCCTAAAGCTACTACTGTTGATTGGTATTTGTGGTAATAAATTAACAGGTTTTAATGGACTTAATTTAGAAATATAATGCATATCACTTTCAAAATTATCACCGTCAGAAATATTATTTATGTGATTATGAGAACCCCTTTCTTCATGTTGTGGTACTAAACTTGACACCCAGTTTGTTGCATCTCTTTCAGTACTGGATGCACGTTTCTACAAATGTAAACATAAATTAGTACTCTTTATAATAACATATAATTAGTATTGATATCAATTGAAATAACCACAGTTTTTATGGATTATTTTTATGTTATGGTAATAAAAACAATTGATTTTTAATGACAAGTTGAGCTGAAAAACATGTGATTATCACAGCAGCTACAATTGTTATTCAAACCTAAAATACAAAAACCACAAAGAAACAACACAGTCAACATACCTGAACAAGATTGATGAAATCATTATAACTAGAAACGGGCAATATATGAAACATGTAATTAAAGAAACCTGCTTGTTCTTCATGTTGTGGTTGTGAACTTTGTGGGTGCTGAGAATAATAATTATAAATGAATGATACAAATAAATACCTTTAAGTTCATTAAGAATAGTGATGGGCACAATCGAATGAATTCATTCGAATAATTCGATAGTTAAAATCTCTCGGTACAATCGATAGTTTAAGAAAATAGTATTCGTTAAAAAATAGTAGTCGATAAAAATAGTAGTTGATAAAAAATAGTAGTCGATAAAAATAGTAGTCGATAAAAACAGTAGTCGATAAAAATAGTAGTCGATAAAAAATAATAGTCAAACCAAATAATTTTTACAATCGAGATATTTTACAATCGAATTGTTCATTTGAATACAGACTTTCGATTGGTTGGTATTATTAATATTATAATAAAAACTAAACAGATTTACGACGAATAATTTGGATAGTTTATATTTATCAAAACTAAACATAAAAATATTAACATTAAATATTAACAAAGTAAAGCAACATAAAGCAATAAATAAAAATAAACCGTCCGTCGACTGACATAAAAAAACACATTTCATTCATCTCATGTGCCTTACAACTAAGTACCTAATTGTTTTATGATATACCGACACTCCAACAACGAATGGACAAATACAGCTTTTGTACTGCCAAAGCTTTTATTAAATATTTGTAATTATTAATTAATTACTCTTTTTATTCGTATTTTTTTACTTGTACATATTTTATTTTATCTTATTCGACTGTTTTTGACAAGTGAGAGTTATTACTATTTGAAATTTTTCATTCGAAGTAGGGGATATAATAAATATATAAATATTATGTCGGAAAATTGTATTATATTCAAATGAATCACTCGATTGTAAAACAGTAAAATCAAAATCTTTCGTAAAGTCATTCGATAGTAAAAGCATTCGATAGTAAAATCATTCGATAGTAAAATCATTTGATAATAAAATCATTCAACAGTAAAAATCATTATTTGATAGTAATATCATTCGATAGTAAAAATCATTCAATTACTAACAATTCGATAGTTAAAATAATTCGATTGTGCTCATCACTAATTAAAAAGTATATTATAAAATTATTAACTTACTGATGATTCTTCAGCTGTGGGGTACTTTCCAAACATAGATTTTGGTCGGCTTGGTCTTGAAGAATCACCAGACTTAATCATAGTGGGAACCATGGCAATTTCCTTATAAAAGTCAGGGTGTTTTGTATTAATGTATGCTAATTCTATAGCAACTAAATTCTCAACCATACTGTTAGTCGTAGGTAAACGTCGTCTAAGTAGCTGAGTAACTACATCCACAATTTTTTCATACAATTTGGGAAATCGCAACATTTCTTGCTGGACTTCACTACCACAGTGCTATAAATAAAAATCTAATTCTACATCAAAAATGACAAATGTCAAACCTTACCTGGATTATTCTTTGCATTTCTTCATGAATCAATTCGACACATCTCAATGATGGTTCTTCTAATCTTCTAATTTGACGCTTTACCAGTAATTCAAAAGATACCTCAGGCACAAAAAGAGCCGGTCTCGGACCATTTGCATTTCTGTTTCCAATGATATATTTTTATATAAAATCATTTAAGTTAAAGTATTAATCAGAATTGAGAAAGTTAAAATTATTATTTATTGAAACTAAAAATTATTCTGCAGTTTTGTAGATCTACATTTTTTTTTATTCAACTCATTAGCATGTCACCCCAACAATTCGAACATAATTACAGAGTGTGGTCTTTCAGGATCATGACAGACTTACAATTGTTACAAACTATTGCAGCATTTGATATAAGGATTAGGAAAATATGAAAAACCTAATGCGAATAGTTAGCACGAAAGCCAACTCCAAGTCAGAAATACTGTAAATTTTTATGTCATAATATATATATAAATATATAAAATATATATAAAATATCGTCGAAAAACAGTTTTGGAGCGCCATTTTTCCAATATGGCGGCTACTTCCGGAAAAAAAAAGGTGGCAAAGTATAAATTCGGAAAGAGCATGTCAAAATCTATAAATATATCAATTTTCAAAACTACCCTAAAACTTCACAGGTAACCTGCTTTTTGAGAGCCAAATGACTGGACTATAAATAAGATTTGAACCTAAATTATCGAAAAAATGATATTCAAGTAGGAGGTAAAAAGAGAAGAGAGAAATTAATTATAATAAAGCAGGGGTCGGCAACGCGCATGCGGCCCGTTGCAAGTTCTTTTGCCCATCAAGCATCATAATTTTCTAACAATTTTCTCTGCTTATGCACAGCTAAGCTACTTAGCGAGGTGGACATCCATCAACTATATTTGCAAGAACGGTATGAACCATTGAACATTTCGAGAATTTTTAAACAAAATAGATGTAGAATATGAAGATATTATGTACCTACTTTTCTGAAGTAAGATGGCTTAGTCGTGGGAGAGTTTTAAAAAGATTTTTCGAGTTGAGAGACGAGACAGAAAAGAGAAACAATATACCAGAATTATCGAATTTTAAATGGATAAGCGAGTTAGCTTTTCTTGTTGACATGACAACTTACCTCAATAAATTTAATATAACACATCGAGGCAAAGGAAAGATAATCAATGAGTTATTTACAGAAATTAAAAGTTTTTAGCTTAAAATAAAATTGTTTATTTCTCACCTTGAAAAAAATAATTATTGCCATTTTCCTATTTTACAATCGTTTTTAACAAACAATGACAAACAGTGTCCTTCAAATAATATTTATATTGATTCATTAAAATTATTGGACGAAAATTATCGTTATCGATTTCAAGATTTTCATGCAAAAGAAATTGATATATTAAAATTTGAAAATCCTATTAGATTTGATATTTTAAAAGCACCTGCAGATAATTTACAACTAGAGTTAATTGACTTACAATCAAACAATGTATACAAAAATAATTTTGATGAAAATAATTTAATTTCTTTTTATTCATGTCTACCAGAAAATAAATTTCCCAATTTAAGAAATTTTGCAAAATCAACGATTTGCTTTTTTTCGAGCACTTATTTATGCGAACAAAATCTTTCAAGAATGAATTTCATAAAATCAAAATATAGAACGAGGTTGACCGATGAAAATTTGCAAAACCTTTCAAGAAACCCAACCTGATATAAATCAATTATCGAAAAACATGCAAGAACAAAAATCGCATTTAAAATTAAATTTTAATGTTATTCTTATTTGAATAAAATAAATTATTTTTTTTCTTTTATATTGATTTTTAATAATATTTATATTTGATTTAAAAAAAAAACCTATTTAAGCTACATACTACATTACAAAACATCTGACTGTGCGGCCCGCTTAAAAATATTTTATTTTGAAAATGGCCCACCGTCCAAAAAAGGTTGCCGACCCCTGTACTAAAGAATTATAAGAATTTATAAAAATATTATCCATATGACAATTTATAAATTAGAATACATTATATCTAATGATTATTATTTACCACAACCTACCTTATTGCTGTTAATATATCCATTTTTGTTAGTCCTGCCAATGGATGTATGGAATCTAAAGTTCTTCCAAAAGTTTCATGAAATATGTAACATATTCTAGCACCACCACACAATTCCGTAGTCTCAATATTCCTTGCTGTACCTTCAATAGTGGAACAATATGCCGAAGCAAACTTGGTTATGATTTGCAAAAGAGTTTTACTTTTATCTGATATATCTTCACCATAAGATGACAGAAGTGATTGAAACTGTGACATCATTAAATTTACTCTTGTCTGAAAAATGTTAGTCAGTCATAACAAAACAAACTTTGTTTAAAGGTAAGAGATCTTACCTTTAAATCTGGCAAACAATCTCTTATATGATGCATTAACAATCGATTTAAAGTTTTAGCTAAATATGGTGTTCCATTTCTAGTAGCCAAAGTTGGATATTTACTTTGTAAGAATGTCGCCTCATCTTTTAAGGAATCTTTAATATTTTTGTTGTTCATTATGTCCTGTTGTGATCTATTAACCACACCAATTATGCCCAATTTCACAGGTATAACTCTACCACATAAAATGTCAATAGCATCAGTGCCTAAAATGTTAAGAATTTCAAATACATTTACAATAATGAGTTGGCTTTTACATGTCGTCTTATGTCATTGATATGCTTCCCTTAAACAAAGTGACATCCTCATTCTATTCATGAGTAGGACACAAGTTGCGAAAATCTATATCCATACATAATACATAATTACAAATATGTATCTATTTTTATTATTAATTATAAGTAAATATTCACACCTGCATCCATTAAGTCCAATTTTGTCACAACTGCTAAAGTTCTTCTGCCATCAGGATCAACATCCTTAGCAATTTTCAAACTTTCAGATGTAGCCATGTCGGTATTTGCAGTAACAACCGCCAAAATTATTGAATTTGGATTAGCAATGTATTTCAAAACTAAATCACTTATTTGTTGTTCTATATCTTCAGGTTGATCCCCTACAGGTACCTAAAGAATTGAATTGTAAATAATGAGAATACTTTTTTTTTGCAGGTCCAGGCGCAAAGGACTAAAGGAGGCCCCTGCATTGCCTACGTCCATACAAGAATAATAAATAAATACTTTTGTTTAATAACATAATCATTATAATCAAATATGGTACACAGATCAAAAATATGTAACAATCAAAGAGAAAGTTTAACATAACAATATAGGAATGTAATTTAATGTATTTTTAAATAATTTGTGTGTTTTTACAAGTGTTAAATTTCTGAAAAACACTCACATTTTACTTCCTAGCCTATTAATAAGACTGTACGTGCATTTAATCTTTCTTTCAGCATTAACGATCTTAAATAAGTTATATTAACTTCAATTTATTCCATTAAAATGGAAGAATAAATTTGTTATATTGTATTAATATCTTCAAATATTATTTCTTATATAAATGAGGGTAAGCTCTTCTGGTATTAGATAGTGAATTTCAGCCACAAAATTAGTGTGCGCTGGGTTATTTAGGACTTTGGCGTATTTGTTTGCATTTGCAGTCAACTATTAATTAAATGTCTTTAGTTAAATGGTTATAATTTATTGAATATTTTTGGTACCCCAGCAATTCATTTATTCTAAAATTTGTGTTACTCCAATGTTCCCCGACATAATATTATTATATTATCTTTAAGCTATTTATAATTGTAAAAAATTTTTTTCATTTTGAAAGTATCCTAAAATAATAAATATTGCACAAAAATTTATTATTATGATTCAGGATATATTGAATTCTGTCATATAGTTGTTTGTACCACCAAACAATTAACAAATATCTCAAAAAATAAATTAAATAAAACGAGTATAGCAAGCGATAAAAATAATTGTATTATGAATTTAAAAAAATATAAC
>JAFFZR010020606.1:0-14441 GCA_018397195.1 Lethrus apterus | reverse complement strand
ATTTACGCCTGTTGGAAAAATAAAAAAAAGTGAATAGCATATAATTATTTTTTCCCGGAGAATCTCGGTGACGTTAGCGACGAGCATGGTGAGAGGTTCGCCGAGAAATAAAGATACTGAGCGGCGCTACCAAGGATTTTGGAATCAGCGAATGATGGGAGATTATATCTGGTGCCTCATATGAAAAACGGATTCTAAAATAAACAGAAGAAAAAGCAGAAGCAAAAATTATGTCTAATAATCTCATATTATATTGAAATAGTACAATAAAAATAAATGGAATGAATAAAACTGCATTATACGCTATAAATAAGGAAAAAATACAAAAATTGAATTTTGGTGCTTTCACATATAATTGATCATAACTTCGGCATTATTACATAGATTTTCATTCTAAATACCTTTTTCTCTTCGTAAAAGTGCAAACTCTACGTAAAAAATAAGAAACTGGGTATATTTCCACGATTTATACTTTTTCTCGGCGATAGATTGAATTATCGATTTTGATTTGGACCAAAAAAAATTTTTTTTGTCATATGATGGCCCATTGCACTGAAACTACTGAAGCGACTGAAAAACAATATTAGTAACATTTATTGGTGATTCGATTATGTTTAATTTGATATGCCGAACGGCGAGATTAGTCGTTCCTAACTTAAGATATGCTTCAAATAGTCAAACTACCTCCAAGAAAAAGTTAAAAAATTCATATCTCGAAAACGTACTTATCCATACAAAAAAAAAAAAATTAAAGCAATTTTCGAGTTTGAAGGGCCAAAGTACACAAGAAAAATATAGTGGCACCTAGTGCACAAAATGGCTGTAAACTAGTGTTATCAACAATAATATGAACTTGCATAAATTTGTTTCAACATTTATATGCATACAGAAGATAATCACTGCATTTCAATGTGATTTCTAATGGTTTTAAAGCAAGCAAAAACTTTCATACAGTATAACTTTTTTACATAATATGAAGAATAAAAAATTTCTTCCCCTTGTGCATCAAATTCGAGGACATACTGTATAAGATTTTTTGTCAGGCCGAAGTAATACAATACCTAAATGCCACATTGCTGTTAGATATTTTTAAAAATATTATCAATAACTTCATAAACGACAAGTTTGAAATGACATTTTTTATTTTTATTTATAGCAATTCGAAATTTTTTTGAACAAATTAAATTTCAATTCTTATATGTCTAAATTATTAGAAAAGATATTTTTAAATATAATAAGAATTCAGTTTTTTACCCTATTTCCCTCTTACCACTTGTCCAAAAGCTCGAGGAACTTAATTGGACTGACAGGGTGGGTTTCGGTTGCGGCCACGACTTCTTACAGTCGTCTTACAGATTTAAAACCTATTCGATGCGCTACAATGAAATGTAGAAAACCTAATTAGAATAGTCAGTCAGAAGGCCAATTTAAAGTTAGAAACATTGCAAACATAAATTTCCACTAATACTTGAACCCTAGACCTTGAGATTACTGGCCTACTGACTAAGCCACTAGACCAGTAACCCTAATCGGTTAATAACTGAAAAACTATTGTCACTATTTTCTACAATTTAAGTATATTAATTAATATTTTCTTGTTGATATTTCCTCAAAAAGATAAAAAAAAATCAATGATGCTAGTAACTGATAGTGAAAATAGGTTTCTCGAAATATCCATTAACGATAGATTTAAAAAACAACAACGACAAAATTATTTTTTCGTGCCTCCATCACTTTCTACATCTGTACGGAGGCCAAAAACTTGCAAACCACAGTATAGAAAGAATCAGTAATGCCACTGGCGCTAGTGTCGCGACCAAGATTTATTTTTTTTGTTTACCTTACGCCTGGTCTGATACGCCGTAGCTATCGACAGATGTCTCTGCGAAAATCTGAATTAGGCCGAACGTCCACTGCATGCGTTTTCGTACGAATTATTTTCGTCAGAATTCCAACGAACTGAAATAAATGCATGAAAAACATATCAAACGTACCGACGAAAACGTACGAACGATTTCGTATGCAGTGTACGACGTTTGATATGTTTTACTTGCATTGGAGTATTCGTTGGAATTCTGACGAAAATAATTCGTACGAAAACGCATGCCATGGACGCCCGGCCTTAAAGTCGACCTAAGCTAAATACATAACTTTAAAATTGACGCCTTTTACATGCGCGTGGTCTTCAACTCTGTCGACCACAAAAAACGAAACTCGATTATGAAACTTCAAAGTGCCGACACTTAGTGCGATTACTGATTCTCTCTATACTGTGGGCAAACACTGTCGACTGGGGATGAGCGAACACAGCCAAGCCGAGCACAATCGAACCTAGCTGATCCGAATGATCCGATGGCTCTACGTTGTCATGCAGGTAGTGTAATTAGACTAATTAGTGATGGGCACAATCGAATGAATTCATTCGAATAATTCGATAGTTAAAATCTCTCGATAAAATCGATAGTTTAAGAAAATATTAGTATTCGTTAAAAAATAGTAGTCGTTAAAAAATAGTAGTCGATAAAAATAGTAGTCGATAAAAAATAGTAGTTGATAAAAAATAGTAGTCAATAAAAATAGTAGTCGATAAAAATAGTAGTCGATAAAAAATAATAGTTAAACCGAATAATTTTTACAATCGAATGATTTTACAATCGAAAATCGAGACTATCGAGATATTTTACAATCGAATTGTTCATTTGAATACAGATTTTCGATTTTCCGCATATTCTACAGATTCGATTATTTCGAGTTTTGAGTCATTTTGCGAGGTTACGTAAGTTACGTTTATTATTTACGATTGTTAGTATTGTTATGAATTGTTACAGTCACAGTTGCGTATGGTATCCCTCATAATGAAAAATGATATATTATAATTGTAAATATTGGTTGGTGTTATTAATATTATATTAAAAACTGAACAGATTTACGACGAATAATTTGTATAGTTTATATTTATAAAAATCTAATTCTAATTCTAAAATATATTAATAAAGTAACCCTTATTTGCTTGTCGGTATGTCATAAAGCAATAAATAAAAATAAACCGTCCGTCGACTGACATAAAAAAAACACATTACAAATTTCATTCATCTCATGTGCCGTACAACTAAGTACCTAATTGTTTTATGATATACCGACACTCCAACAACCAATGTACAAATACATCTCTTGTACTGCCAAAGCTTTTATTAAATATTTGTAATTATTAATTAATTACTCTTTTAATTCGTATTTTTTTACTTGTACATATTTTATTTTATCGTATTCGACTGTTTTTGACAAGTGAGAGTTATTAATATTTGAAATTTTTCATTCGAAGTAGGCGATATAATAAATATATAAATATTATGTCGGAAAATTGTATTATATTCAAATGAATCACTCGATTATAAAACAGTAAAATCTCTCGTAAAGTCATTCGATAGTAAAAGCATTCGATAGTAAAATCATTCGATAGTAAAATCATTCGATAGTAAAATCATTCGATAGTTAAAATGATTCGATTGTGACCATCACTAAGGCCGAGTTGCACCAACGCAAATTAGTTAATCCCTGATTATTTTCTATAGGAACAATTATTATAACAATAGTCATGGCAATGGTTTCTATAGAAAGTAATACAGATTAATTAATCTGGGCTTGGTGCAACTGGGCATAGGTGTAATAAAGATATTTCGTACCACATTCAAAATTCAGTATTGCTTTAAATGGTCAAACAACGGTCTTATGCTATTTCAACGTATTTTCTCAAATTTTAAGACCAATAGGTTGGAAAAGGCAGGCAAAACTAAATTCTATGAGTGTACATGCAGTGATGCTGCTTTTATTACGCGACAAAATTTTCAATATTTCAGTTATCTAGCTAACTTTTAATGTACGTGCTCTTTTAACAATGTTCATATAACTACCTTGCTAAAGATTTGTACGTCGACACAAAAAACATTGTATATCCCACGACTAGAAACTGTTGTGAGTACTCGCAGATGCAGGCCTCGGCATCCGAGTTGGCCTGCACACTATGCGAGTACTCGCAAAACTGTAGTTTCTAGCCTAGTGAAACACATAACTATTACAGCATTAATCTACACTGCTCAAAAATTGATGTGGATATTTCAAACAAAACTGAGCTTTTATCATTCAAATTAATGTTTGAAGGTTTTTGTACATTTAGTTATTAGAGCCGTATGTGTCCTCCAAAAAATGTGTAACTCGATAAAAGCGAAAAATAAATAAAATAAAAAAAAAAAAATGTTTTGTTTTTTGTATCGTTTTTTGTCTACATATTTTCGAGAATGGGATATTTTAATACATGTTCTATTGTGCATTATCAGTTGTGGCTTAAATTTCATTGCTTCAACATGCGTTTACAAGCCGTTCAACTTGTACAATTACTGCGTTGGTTGAACAAAGTTTTAACCCAACAAGAAATTGTAAATCGGTTACAGGTTTCTGAATGTCAGGTTAGGTGAGCATGGAATCGATACAGAACCATAGATAGCGCCGCATATATTCATGGTGGTGGGAGAGAAAGAGCTACAACCGCCGCTCAAGATGGTCTGATAGGTCTCACTGTACGAAAAAACCCTCTCTTACAGCATCGCACATTAATAGCTTCTTCAGGCAAACTACAGGCAGAATAATTTGTGGTCAAACAGTAAGGAATAGGTTGCATAGTCTCAATCTGATGGCAAGAAAAGCCGCTGATTATTCACGATTAAGCAGGGAGCAGCAAGGTCAAAAGAAATCGTTGGGTTATTGAACATAGCAATTGGAATCTACACAGATGGAGATCCTGTCTTTTCACTGATAGATCTAGATTTCGCCTTTATAATTCCGATGGTCGAATTTTGTTGTGGAGAGAGCGAGGACAATGACATAATGAAAATTTCATGACTGTAGCAGTCAGGTATCGTGACCTGGCTATAGAACCAATTATCGTTCAATTTGCTGCCGCTATCGGCGACAATTTGACTTTAATCGATGATAAAGCTCGACCGCAACGCGCCAGAATTGTCAACGACCGCATAAAACATCATGGTATTGACCGAATGGATTGGCCACCTTTTTCTCCGGATCAGCATTTTATTGAACATGTATGGGCTGAAATGTCAAGACAATTAAACCGCCTACAACAGCCACCCCAGACATTACAGCAGCAATGTTTTGCGAGACATTTGGCAAAACATCCCACAGCCTTTTATTGATAAATTTAATTGACTCTATGCTGAACAGAGTGAGGGCACTATGGAGAACTAAGAGAGGACCCACACGATATTAAACTGGGCTATCAACTCGAAATTAGAAGAAGTGCCATTAAGCCAAATCCACAATAAAAATTCTTATTTTTGTGCATTGCTATACTTTGCTATCTTTGCTACTTTGCTATCTTCCTGCACTTTCATTAAAATCCAGAATTTATTTATTTATGCAGTTATTATATTATATATTATTATAACTACATATTTTCCTACAGTATACTTGATTTCGGTAATCATAAATACAAATACTCCTGGAAAAATCTAAGTCTGTAATGTCTGGATATATTGCAGACCAAACAATAATATAGTAAAATTAAATTATTTGAAAGTATTTCGTAAAAATATAGATGGTTAAAGGTGCAGCATATGCAATTCATTTATATCTAAACTTTTATGAATTAGTTATAGAATGAAATATTTTTATCAGTTGTCTTAATATTACATAAGCTCCAAAGAAGCGCACGATTTCCAAATTGTTTTCTTCTTATCATTTTAGTACCGAGTATGTTTTCATTTTGTAAATTGTCTTCTATAATTTTTTGCCATATATAAAAAAATCTTATACTTCGCAATCTTATAAATGCTATATTATTCTAACTAGATTTCTTAATAAGTCGATTATTTAAATAACTACAAACTAAAATATAAAATAGCTTAAACTACGAGTAAGTAATTTAATTATGGGAAGATGCCATTTTATGATCACAATCTGGATTATATTATTAAATTTCCGTTTTCATTAATTTCGAATCGAAAACAAAACAAAAAGCAGCTATGATAGACAGTACTGAATACCTGTTACACTATTTTTAGATTATTAATAATTATTATTGAACAAGTCGTATACACCGAGGGCAAGGCAAGTACCTAATAATTCATGTATTAACGCTCGAATAAACACAATCGGAGCGCAATGCGTGCCTAAATCATAGTTATTAGTGAAGTTGACCTTATAGAAAGGTGACTTTATCTAACTGCCATTATATGAACAGAATGCCTTCTTCGTTTTTCAGTCAGTTTTGCACAAATCATTTATCATGATGACGGAATAGTTAATATTTAATCAACTTCAGATTGCTACATTAATGTTGGACTAATTTGTTTTTGTTAATGGTTTTTTTATTATTAATGTTAGTTAATAATAAAAAATAATAAAATAGTAAAAATCAATACATTCCATAAAGATTATGTCAAAGAATATTTAAAATTCACTACATTATGATGACCCGCTATCCACAACTATATTCAATCTGGCCTTGGGGAAAACAATATGAACAGAAGCGGAATACTGTTTTATAAAAGCCGCCAGTGTCTTACCTCTGTGGAAGAATAAGAAAACAATAGCCGCGGCAGAGTCGATGGACCTACATTTCAACGCAAGGAAAACTGAATTCATGGAAGTAAGATGGGCTAAATATGATATTAAATCCAAAGAATTATCGAACAAAATAAAAATAAGGCTCTATAAGACTCAGGCCAACCATAAATACGGATGCGAAACCTGGATATTGTACAAGACAAACCATCAGAAGGTAGAGATATGAGAAAGAAAAATTTTAAGAAGGACTTATGTGGGAAATAGAACAGAAGTCGATTGGGAACTTTATCAAAATACGAAGATTAGGTAGCACGGAAGATGAAGAAGTAGTAAGGAAAATACCGGAAGGGAAACGAAAGAAAGGACGACCAAAGAGGCGATGGTGAGAGGCGGTAGAAGAAAGAAATTGCAAGAGAGCTGTAGGCCTACATGGTCTCTTTATGCTGTTATATATACATTATGACGAAAAAAATGTTTCGAATTGCATAACGAATTGTATTTCCAACCGGGGGGAATTTCAGAAACAAATATAAAATACTTTCCCGCAGTTGTGTAGATGGCATCTACGCGATTTTCGATTGAAATAAATACGTATATGACTACATTACAATATTCCACGATAAAATTCACTTACAAAGGAAAATAAATTGTCCTTCTTTTACATCTTAATATAACAAGATCAAAACTAATTGGCTTTCGAAATTTATCACAAGTCTTCCAATACTTATATCAAACGATTCTAATCACAACTTCATACAGAAAGTAGCAAGTTTCCCATTTCTGCTTGATAGGTTAATAAAATTTCCACTAAACAGAGAAGAGTGAAATAGAAAATTACAAAATCTATATCACACCGCCGACATCAATAGATACGATAGAACAATTATATGCGGATTGAAATACAAATTAGAATTCAAACAAACATCAAATAATTTACTACACTAAACACGTGTGACGCTGGCCAGATTAAATTCATCTCGTTACCTCATGTCCAGTCACGAATGTATGCAACTAATGGACCGAATAATTTATTCGAGAAATCTCATACAAAAATAGCGTATCACCCTAAAGAGATCTTTAACCAAACGACACCATTCCAGATATTAAAAAATCCGGCATTTACAAAATCATTGCAACAATTGCGCTTAAGTCAACGGTCACTAGAAGTTACATTACGCATTTTGCATATACGTATTTAAAATATTACAGCTTTGAAAATGCATATATGATTGAGACAGGTTCCATCATCTACTACTATAGTATACTATAGTACGTCCATTGGCGAACATTGATTTACAACTTGCCAAACTACCTGCTGAAAAGGGTCGCTCGAACCATTTTTTCTGGAGTATTCATGCTATTAAATAAAATGACTTAAAGATGCAGCGGCCCAACAAATATTTTTAAAAATAATATGCGTATTAAGAACACGATGCTTTTCCGCTTATAAATGGTCGTTTATGTTTACATATCTCGTAACTTTTAACGCAAGTTGTAAATCAATGTTCGCCAATGGATAGCGAACGGGCTATACTATCAGAGAAAATTGAATTCTTTGGAAAGTTTTTATATTCACAAACATAAAGTGTTTGTTAAACGATGATTTAGGTTCCGTACTTTTAAAAACATTTGGTCAACAGATTCCTTTAACAAAGAACCATTTCAGCCTTCGCCGCACTAGTAAAAAAATTCTCCTATAGCTCGTTCGTTATCCATTGGCGAACATTGATTTACAACTTGCATTAAAAGTTACGAGATATGTAAACATAACCGACCATTTACAAGCGGAAATCCCTTCAAAATATCAGGGGCGACCGTAATCGGCAAATGTTTTCAATCGCATCGTGTTATTAATACGCATATTATTATTAAAAATATTTGTTGCGCCACGCATCTTTAAATCATTTTATTTTATGGCAGGAATACCCCAGAAAAAAAGGTTCGAGCAACCCATTTCAGCAGGTAGTTTGAGAAGTTGTAAATCAATGTTCGCCAATGGATAACGAACGAGTTATACAACCCGTGTAAATTAATGTAAATTAAAAGTAGGAGAAAACTTACATTTTGTAATTACTTCAGTACCGTTCTGAACATAGAAGCATAGCTTATGTATTTAGGATTAACTAATGTCAGGTGTGGTACTGTATTTATGAGTTAAGTTATTACCGCCAGAGTGTATAATATAAAGTAGAAAAAGTGTATCAACTTACCTCATAAGTTTATCAAAATGAAGATAATTTCACAGGCAATAATTTGAACACAAAATTAAAGTAATTTAGAACTTCAACAATATGCGTAACTGAAGTCCAGTTGCGAACATACGACGCCATTCTATGGTATCGACGACGCGACGCGGCGAAATAAGAAACCGTACAACAAGGTATTTAAAACCTTTATTACAAACGCAAAGATTTCTAATTTACATATAGTACAAAACATTTATTTGCCGTCATCGCGTCATCGCTCAACGTTTAAATAAAACTTAAAATTATATTTTCCATTATTGTGTCGATATTTCCATGGATATTAAAATCACTTTCTTATCATTGAAGATGGAGATTTGTTTAAATGGGCAATGTTTTTTGCAGTTTTATAAGGTGATTTAAAATCTGTTTGAAAAAGTTCAAAATGTCGAACCCGTCAGAAAATATGAAAAACAAACCATTTGCTTTTATGTCAAATATCTTCTATTTCTCGAGTTGAAATGCCTGGATTAGTCGCGACACAAGCCATTGTTATTAACTCACTGTTGCAATTATTTTCCACTAATAAATTGTTTTCCTCCCTAGTTTTAATGGGCGTTTTCAAACTTCCAACCCGCTGCATATGCTTGTCTAGGTTTTTAAACGTTTTGATATTTGGTTGCATTCTTTCCGGAAAATTAGTTAAATTAGTTTAGGCAGCAAGATGGACATTTTTATAACACTTGATGTGCAAAACATATCGTAGCTTTCATTATTTGGAAAATTCGCCATAATTTTTAAAGTTTGTAATACAAATAACTGTAGATAACACTTTAGCTTAAGTGCCTGCTTTTTGACAGATTGTGATAAACTTTGTTATTGTTTTTCATCATAACTAATTACCTACTTGACTATATATTTAATAGATAATGTTACTATGTTTTTTTTTTCTACTGTTTTTGAAAAGCCAACTTTCAACATTAATTTTGATGTTGAAAGTAATTTTTGCAGCACGTATGCGGCAAAATACCAAAGCGAGCAGCAAAATACTTTTTCTACTCCTGCTTTTGAAAAGCCAACTTTCTACATGAATTATGATGTTGAAAGCAATTGTTTGCAACACGCGTGCGGCAAAGTAACAAAGTGTGCGACAATAGTTATTTGTATAAGTGCTGAAAGAGCAATTTTATCAAACGAAAACAATTGCAGAGTTGCAGCTGCAATTGTTTGAGTTCGACACAGAAATTTTCGGAACATATTTGACATACAAGAAAATGACAGTATTTTTAAAATATCTTCTGACGGTTTCGACATTTTGATCTTTTCCAGAGAGATTTTAAATCAACATATAAAACTGCAAAACATTGCCCATTTAACCACAATGTCCTTCTTTAATGATAAGAAAGTTACTGATGCAATCCCACTCGATCTGGGACACACTGTATATTAAAATAAAGTGTGGTTGGTGCAACCAGTCTTTAGAAATTAAAAAGTTAAAATGTGGATTAACATAAATACATTTTACGATACTCAAATTTATAAGTAAAATAATAATAATAATAATAATAAATATGCTCATACTATACTATAGAAATTGTCAATATACTGATGAATATTAATATTAGTATTCTTATTTTAGACTCTTTAGAGGGTTTATAGTGATTCGAAGTTTGAAAATGTTTGAAGTGGCATTATTACATTCTCTTATATTTTATTTACAATAATTATATTATCCACCATACTTACATTTGGGTGTTATAAAATAATACTGTTATTATTATATTAAGATATTATATTTTTAACGGTGCCGAGCAGTAATAAGATCAATTTCAATAATAATAATAATAATCAATGTTTGGTAGCAGGTGTGTTGTATTAAGTTGTATGTCGAAAAAAAGTTTGATCCATATTACAGGAACATCAGTAACATGGATAAATTAGAGCATTGTTTTTATTTGTATTTGTTTGTATTTATTTATTAATAATCTGCCCTTACATATGTGGGCGTGTTAATGTCATCTTCAGATGGAAACTTAAACTTAAAAATGAAAAAGTTCATACGATTTGTACCTCAAGTCCCGAAGATTACGTTAACACGGTAAAATATGTAGTGGTAGATGATTAAAAAATATAAATCTTTTTGTGAGTAACAGGGTTCTAATTTACCTACTAATAACGTGACCCTTATTGATCTTCCCGTAAGACGAAAACATGTAAAGAGATTTTTAATATGTACTTTCTATATTTATACCTATTTAATTTAGAGGTAAACAAATCTTCAAAGCCATTTTTTGGTCTTTTAATTCTCACGACATCCTGGTGCATGTTTTCAGCAATGATTATCAAAAAGCGCTTCATTTCTACCACTTATAGAATTTATCGCAGCAAATATCCAATAGCTTGTGTAATAAAAAAGCACCAAATGAAATATTATTTTATTATTTTCTTTGCTTTTTTAAGTATTTATTCTTAGTAATACGTAATGTAGCATTTATTGTGCCTTTATTCGAGGTTTAGTTTTAAATGTGATTGCTTCGTACATACATACACACCTATTTGTGAAAAATTAAACACAAGGAAACAGCGAATAAATTTCCATAAATTGGTATATATCGCTAGTAAAATGGAATTTATGTCACTGACTGTGTCATAAATTTTACATCTGGGACTGTAAAATATATCAAGTTGAAATATTAAATATTATTGCTGTAACTAATTTACTCCGGGTCATACGACTTCTGAAATACAGTTCAACGATTTTCTAGCTACATAATTCACAATTCATATTTTTAGTTTTTTTAATTATCTACAAACTACAAAGAAACAAAACTTCTAATCACTGAACAATTTGACTCACATAAGAACTACAAAATTTCCAAGTAAGTAAATTTAAGTTTGCGTTTAATATTTTCTTAGGCTAAATGTATAGCATTTCGATCTGTTTGAAGCCAATTGCAAGTAGTCATATCAAATTAAATACAGTCCTTCACGAGAATAAAAAGCTTTAATTTAAACCTCGCCAATTTATCTTATATTTTTACATTTTGACGATTATATATTTAATGGCATAGGAAAAATACTAAAATAAAGTAAACAAGTATTATTTGATTAGAGACTGCTGTAAAAACGCACAAATTAATCCTATAATCCTGACACTGAAAAGATATTTCGTTATATGAATTACACGCTGTCATTAATTTATTTGTATACACGACTATAACAAACGAATTAAGGATTATATTGCATAATCGTAACATCTATGCTAGTTCACAACCTCAACATGCTCTTATGCACATTCTAAATGAGCATTCTTCTTTAACGACTTTATTATTACTACTGAAATGCGAAACATCGAGCGCTGAATAGCTTTGTTAAAAAATCTTTCAAAACTTTCAGCTTCTTAAAAAGTCCATTTGTGGCAAAAATATCGACAGGTGGTCATGAAAAAGAACCATTTCTTCCAAGTCTCTAGCAGTGGGCGTCCACGAACTTGGCACTAAAAATGAATTTAATCCAGGGACCTCTCGGTCTACCTGATATACACACATGAACTCGGCACTGCTAGGAAGCTCATTAGCATAGATAAGATAATGGCCGTACATGAACTGGGCACCAAATATTAATCTACCTGAAACAGGTACATGAATTCGGCACTAGTGCCTGAAATAAAAAATAATTTTCCGTTAAAAATATTTATTGTAAATACATAAGACCTAAAGCTATGTATTATACATGTGAGATACACATTTAACAAAATGAAAACGGGAGATTTCCTGTGAGTTAAGGCGCTCTATATTACTTTTTACTAAGTCTATTCTTTTTCGCACTGCAGGATCACGTATTTTTACGACTTCGTTTAAACTTTGCAGTTTAATATAAGTTTTTGTTTGGAATTGTTTAACAATTTCTATAAAAGAAAATGAGTTCGGGTGAATTTAAATCATATTCTGAAATATTTATTGGTTCTCTCGGTAATAGTGGGCGTCCACGAAGTACACCTGCACATACAATCCCTTACTCGGTGCCGAATTCGAGTAGGGGATTATAGGCGCAATTAGTTTATTGCCAATACACATTACGAAACCATGAATCTTAATCCGCACCAAGGTGCCGAAATCGAGTAAGGGATTATAGATGTAGGTAGATTGGTGCCGAGATCGTGGCCGCCCCTAGCAGTTGTGAGGTGAAGCTCCGTCACGTTACAATCACATACAGCTTATTTCTTCCAACAACTACAACAATTCAGATAAATTATTTCCTAAAAATGCATATAAATACGCAGTAAAAACAACAAACAAATATTTCCCTTGTTGGACATTTACGTTACGGAACGGTAACGCTGAGTCACCTACTAATTGTATAGAATGTTTTATTAACATGACCGGATTTGTTAACGATGCATCGGTTAAACGGACGTGTTGAAACAATTGCTATTTACTAAACTAGTACACATAAATGCACAACACAACTTCAAATAGTAAATTATTTCATAAAAAAAAAAATCCAAAAGAAATTACAGAGGCTTTTGAGGATTATTCTATCACAGTCGCGGTAAATAAAATAACCGCAGAATATTGAAATATTAAATAAGTAAAGTGTCAATGTTTATTTCATAAAACCTTTTGATTCGTGCCAGTAGGACAGAAAGATATTAAAAAGAAATCCTGTAGCGTTGATGGAATAAATAAAGTAATATGCAATAAAATAATTGCTAGTATCATATATTTATATTCTAATTTATCTTTTGAAACTAGCAGCGTCAGTTCTACCTTTACGTAAAAAGTTTGGTGCCTCGAAGATTGAAAATTGTATGCCCGATTCTTAGTGCAGTGCGTGTAATAATACACGCTGTCCCCGAAAGTTCTGTACAAAATAATAACACATATTCCGAAGGCCAAAATAGAACGATTTAACCCAACTTACTCCTATTCAAAGTTGCTTCGTTTAGCCGCTAGAGGAATACAAATTTCCTGAAAAGAAATCGTTTTTTCGAGAAAACTTTATAACGCTTTTCGCGATTGGGACCAAATTTGGTGTGTGGATTTGTACTAAAAGCAAGCATTATTTGACAGTATTTTCTCTTCTGCGTATTATCTAAGTGGTCCAAAAATGGTCATCCACATCTTAAGAAGCTCATAATTTTTTTGTTATTAAATGAATACTTTTGAAACTTTTTTTGTTGATACACACATATGTTACCTACATTTCTTATCTCTTGCTCCATTTCGTTATTTCTTACCTTCACAATACCCATAAACTAATAACATATCCATCAATTCTGAAATAGTGTACTGCAGGGCCATGATGAACGAAAGAGAAATCTATAGTCTACGCACAACCTATTCTGCTATTATTACTGTCATGACAGAAATACTGACACTGACATTCAGCACATTTTATTTTTTTTCTGCCTAAACTATGAGAAATGACGAAATAGAGCAAGAGGCAAGAAATGTAGGTAACATATGTGTGTATCAACAAAAAAAGTTTCAAAAGTATTCATTTAATAACAAAAAAATTATGAGCTTCTTAAGATGTGGATGACCATTTTTTGACCACTTACAAAACACGCAGAAGAGAAAATACTGTCAAATAATGCTTGCTTTTAGTACAAATCCACATACCAAATTTGGTCCCAATCGCGAGAAGCGTTATAAAGTTTTCTCGAAAAAACGATTT
>JAFFZR010020605.1:0-13439 GCA_018397195.1 Lethrus apterus | reverse complement strand
TTCCATATAAACTGGACAGAGTTAACCAAATTAAGGAAATAGTCATTAAAAGCTTGTGCCGCATTTGATAAACCATCAAGTCTCTGCCCATTGTCATCAACAAAAAATGAAAGGAATGTGAGGAAGAAAACTTGGGGGAAGATGAAAAGAAAGAAGTACTGAATTGGAGGAAAGTTATGAATGAAGCGGGGGCTGCGTTAAGAAAAAATAGATAAGACATTAAGAAGAGTACAGGAAAATTGAAGGTTCATATGAAGATTAATTAATTGTTAATAGATAAAAAGATGTCACTAAAGGTTTTTCCTTTATTTTTATTTTATAATTCTGGATGATTTTTTTCTGATTTTCTTCATATTTTTCCTTCAATATTTCGTTTGGAGATACTTTTCCATTTAATCTTATTTTATTTAATTTCTTCTCATTTTTTATATACAGTGTGGTGATAAAGTTTGGAACAATATTCATAAAAGCGTTCTATAATGTTTTTAAGAAAATCGCTCGGATAGGTCAATTTTTGTTTTTGAAATGCCGTCTTCTGACGTTATTTTTTTTGGAATGTCGTCATTTGTTTTTGCACAATGACGTCATCATATTTTTTTTAAATGACTACCCCCACTTTTTTCTTCTTTAATAGACCTTCTTACTACTTAAACGGTGATGTAAAAAAATTGGTACCTTACATAACAATTTTGTTGAATAAATAACACATATAAATTTTTTCTTTTAAACATCATGTCATCATAAATTTTGTTTTTAATAGACCTTCTTACTACTTAAACGATGATGTAAAAAAATTGGTACCTTACATAACAATTTTGTTGAATAAATAACACATATAAATTTTTTCTTTTAAACAAAAATTTTAATTTTTTGAAGAAAAAAAGGTTATTTTTTTTCAGAAAAGTTCTTATGTAAAGAATTAATTCGGTAATCATCACTTAAACATCAAGGAGGTTATCAAAAGCAAAAGAAAAAACTAAGAGGTGTCATTTAAAAAATAATGACGTCATTGCACCATAAAACCTCACTCTTCGTCTTAGATACATAAATTACTGTTATTTGATTTAATTTAGAATGTTTACGATTATTATTTTTACTAAATTATAGCCACTGACGATCTGAAGTAAATGTGTCATTTATTCAAAAAAATTGTTATGTGAGGTACCAATTTTTTTACATCATCGTTTAAGTAGTAAGAAGGTCTATTAAAAACAAAATTTATGATGACATTGTCATTGTGCAAAAACAAATGACGTCATTCCAAAAAAATTAACGTCAGAAGACGGCATTTTAAAAACAAAAATTGACCTGTCCGAGCGATTTTCTTAAAAACATTATAAAACGCTTTTATGAATTTTGTTCCAAACTCTATCACCACACTGTATGTAATATAGTAGTTTAAATATGAATTAAAATGAATACAATTATTATTAAAAAAATATACAAAATCCATAAGCCTATATTACAAATTAGTTCCTTTACTACCACAGATGTGTGTGATACAAAAGAATTCACACAATGATTTTACTTGAAACTATAAAAAGGATCATAATTGTCGTTTCCGGACTTCAGGCAATGAACGTTATAACCACAACATCTGCTAGTAACACGTCGTTAATCACAGTCAAATTGAAATCAAGTTCAAGAGCAGAATCCCGTCAGACGATTAACTAGAATTACACAGCCAGTTCAGAATTTAATGGCAATTAAGAGGGAAGAAATGCTATTGTCTTCATTTGTCATGTGCGTTATGCGACCTAAAAATAACATAGAACTTAGTTGTTTTTTTTTTCAAATCCCATTATTATACGTACGTACACTCATTATAAAAACACTATAAATGTAATTATCGTATGGATTTTGCTAATCGGTGATAAGTATTTTAAAAAATTATGCATAAATTCATCCTTGATGAAAAATTTATCTTTGAACAATAAGTCTATTATAACTATGGACAAATTTTAATAAAAAGAAAGCTTCATCATTTTTGTAATTTAACGACTTTACCTTCCCATTTTTCTGTCTAATTTTTACGGAGGAAAATTTGATATAAAATTCAGCCAAATTTTATTTCATTTCAGCATTTTTGTGGGTAAATTACGGCAGTGTCATCATGTCGTTAGTGCTGCGTAAGCAAAATTCGATGCGATAAACTTGCTGTATCGCAATTCATTAGTGATCTGTTGGTAGGACTAGAGTATTGTGGTCATTTTGAGATTCTTATACTCATAAATTCACGGGATTCACATCGAATTTTATTCCGCCTGCAAATCGTATGTATCGTCCTATAATGAAGAAGTTATTTTGTATTTTTTTTTTTATTGTAAAATACTGAAAAAAATGCTTTGCTAACACATCAATCGAAAAAGTACATTCCTTATGATACATTCAAAAAATTCACTTAAGTATTATTTACAGTCGATGGAAGATGCTTAAAACGATGATTACATGAACTTTGTGAACACTTCTAGTTACTTTTAATGCGGTTTTAATGTATACGTTGTTATAATGTAATATCATTAAAATTAAAATTAAAATTAAAGGGCTTTTAGATTTAAAGTTTATTATCAGTAAACATTAGCTCTGTGTGTAATGCTTCATTAGCTCGAATTACTATACTAAACCAACTAACATAAAATTGTTATCCAAATTTCATGTTTACAAGGCAGATTATTCAAATATTGCATCAATAAATGTAATTAATTGGTCAGTTGTACTTAATAGGATCAGCTTAAACATTACAGTGGGCACGCGTTATATAATTACTTGTATAAAATTATTGCCAAATGTGTGCTTATGGTAGATAAACAGTTTCGGTAACGGCACCTATCGGCAACGGTGGTGGGCGTGATATATTATTCATAAATTTTAGTTGGGGATGAGGCTTGAATAACATGTATTGTCTTCTACTTTTTGAAATGAAAATGGAGAAAAATTAATCCATTTTGCAGTAGAAAACAACATGAAGATAATTTTTTGAACATAAAGACATTTATTGACATGGACATCACCAGACTGTAGGGCAGTAAATCAGACAGATCACTTAATAGAAAGCAAACATGCCAACTGTGTAAAGAACATGAGGTGCTATAGATGAGCAAATATAGACTCTGATCATCAAGATTTTCTCAATGAAAAGGTGAAAGAAATAGAAGACAATTTTAAAGATGAGGGAATCAGAAATTTCTACAAAGAGACAAAAAAAAACAATAAAACCTAGGTAACAGAGTAATCTATTATAAGAATAAAGACGGCGAACTCCTAGATCAACTATTTGAACGAATTTTTTTTTATTTTGACGTTACACGTCAATTCAAACACAAAAAGATAATCTTGAACTTCATACCCTCAGGTTTTAAGTTGGAGCCAGAAATCAATTATATCATTTTTTAATTGATTTGTAATTAATTTTCAAAAAGTTAAATCAGCTTAAAGTTAAATACATTACGTTTGTTATTGTAAAAAAATGAAACCTCGAGGTTTAGGTTGGGGACAAACTCTATTGGATTCGATTTAATTTGCATTTTCTTCATTTTAGGTTGATGTTCCAGGAGAATTCGATTTTGTTTGAAGTTTGCAGTTCCGAAAAAAGATGACTTGAATCAAATTTTAAGTTGAAGTTCTGGTTCAACTCTTGAGGTTAGATTCGGTTTTCAATTGAATTTCTCAAAATGTGTATTTCTATCGAACCAAACTGGTCCTGTTAAGTTCTATTAGGTTAAATAAAAAATTAATTTGAATGCAGAGGCTTTAGGTTTGAGCCCCAGTTGAGATAAATCATTTTCGATTTACTGGTAATTTTAAAAACTTGTAATAATTTTTCTCTTAAGGTTTACGGTTTGTTTGGGAGAGAAAATTCGATTCTTGTGGTTTTAGGTTGGAGCCCGAGCTTAAATAACATAATTTAAATTTGAAGGTTTTAGGCTGAAGCCCGGTATGATTCCATCTAAAATTAA
Source organism: Lethrus apterus (assembly GCA_018397195.1). Taxonomy (NCBI): domain Eukaryota; kingdom Metazoa; phylum Arthropoda; class Insecta; order Coleoptera; family Geotrupidae; genus Lethrus; species Lethrus apterus. Next base: position 9,483 of record JAFFZR010020605.1, on the reverse strand, counting down.
CTTTCAACATTTTTAAGTTCATGTTCAACTAGTTGGATTAGGTTTGCAATGCAGAAAAAGGAAAAAATTAGGTTGGACAAGTTAGACCAATCAGGTATTATTTGATTTTTATTATATTTCTAAAATATAAGTTTTTTGGTGGAACCAGTTAGGATCGATTTGGTTGGAAACTGGAACAACAAAATTTAAATTAGAATGTAGGGTTTTTATGTTTGAGCCTCAGTTCAAATAAGTCAAGTTTGATTTTACTAGTAATTTTAAAAAGTTTGGATTTGATTGGGAGACAAAACCTAAATTTTATTCTCGATGTTCTAGGTTGGTTTAAAATTAAATTTCATCATTTCCGTTCAACCAAATGTTTTCGATTAAGTTTGCAATTCAAACAAAAGAAGAAGAAAATGTAAGTTGGGCTAGTTCGACCATCAGGTTTGATTTTACTTTTTATTATGTTTCAAAAAGATTTTAGGTAAAATCCAAAAACCTGGGTTGGATTAGTTTGAAAACTGGAATAAAAAATAATTATAGATGGAGGGGTTGGAGAGCCATTTAAGTAAATTGTGTCCTTTCTAATTTTAAAAAGTTTTATATATCTTAGGTTGAAATTTTCGCTCATTTATCTTTGATTGGAAAACGAAAACCTAAATTTTATTTGTCTCGAAGTTTAAATAAATTTTAAATTTGAAGTTCCAGGTTAATTCAGTTAGATACGACTAGGTTTGTAATCGTTATCAAAACCTAATTGTTAGGTTTATGAGGAATTGATGACAAATTAAATATGTGTAGGGAATACTTTGAAAAGCTCCTAAATGAAACAACTGAGGGAGATGAAAATTAACAAACGAAAACAGAAAATTCACATATTTCTTGGAAAACACCCAGAAATTTTGAAACAAGGTATATGTTATACAAAAAAAGTGTAATACTAGTGCAGAAAATATGACACGAAGAAAAAATACCAATCCGCGGTCGCAAATATTGGTCTGCCCGTGTAGATTACAAACAGTTAAAATATCATTTTGTAACAAAAAACAATGAACATGAGCTGAAATTAAAGTAGTGTGCGCCATTTATAGTGTAAGAAGTCTTACACTATAAATACATTGTAGTGTAGTCCTTGTCGTACAAGTGAGAAGACGTCAATTAGTTAGTCCATTGCTCACCAGACGTTTACTTTGAAACTGAAATCTTAAATCAATTTATTGCTAACTTCGTTGCGAAATTGCGTTGTTGTTTGTCACGTAGTCACGTGTTAAGCCGGCTTTCAAATATACACTAAAAATAGGTAACAAAGTATTTTTATCTTTTATGCGTTTTAATCAGTTGCGATAAAGAGTTCAAAGATTTTTAAGTTTGTGATACTGTCGTTAATTATTTTAGAATGTTTGCTGTTAGAAGAACTGCATGTTTACCAAGATTTTTCTGTTCATTAGCTAAAAATATGGAGAAACACAAAGTAGTTCCAGATGTTATTGATACAGCTCCTAAAGCAATTTGCGAGGTAATATTTAGATTAAAGATTATTACGTATTTATTTGTGTGATGATAGGTTGGTTATCCTAGTGGAGTTAAAGTTGACCATGGCAATATTTTAACTCCTACACAAGTAAAAGACATTCCATCTATAAAATGGACTGCTGATGAATCTGCTTTTTATACTATTTGCATGACTGGTGAGTACAACACTGTGAAATATAATGATAAATTGTAAATTAATGTATATTAGATCCTGATGCACCAAGTCGAAAAGAACCCACATTTAGAGAATGGCATCATTGGCTTGTTGGAAATGTTCCTGGTGCTAACGTTCAAAAAGGTGACGTTTTATCTCAATATATCGGTTCAGGTCCTCCACAAGGAACAGGTAATTTATAAATTTTAGTGCTCCAACTTTTACCGGAAAGATTTTTATTTTCCATGAGCAATGGTTGCTTGGCAATTAAACGACACCAATTTGACGAAGAAAGTGGTCGAGTTTAATTGCCTTTAGCAATCATTGCGAATAAAAAAATAAAAATCTTGCCAGACAAAAGTTGTGTACGATTGATATTTGGTTGGAGAATTAACCGAATGATTTATAAATATTGACATCTGTCAAAATGACATTTAATATATTTTTGTTGTCATGGTTACTAAGTCAAAAACTATGACGTAGCGGCAAGAAAGGCACCATGTAATCTTTTCATACGTAAGAGCATGAGTGCTCGACTTTTGCCGGAAAGATTTATATTTTGTATGAGCAATGGTTGCTTGGCAATTAAACGAGACCAATTCGACGAAAGAAATTGGTTGTCAGTTCTTGTGTAAGTTTCTGTCCACCGTATTTGAGCAGTTTATTCGTTATTCCGTCTTGTCCATCGCTTTTTCTGTTTTTTAGCTTTTGTAGTGCCAGTTGCACGTCGGGTGTATCAATTTGGGTATTTTCATTAATAACTATTTCTGGTGTGCCCAGTTCCTCTTCTATGTTTTCTGCTCTATATAGGTCAATTAAATAGTTGACCCAGTCCACTTTGTTTATATGAGTCGTTTCAACCAACTCATTGACCTCTCTCCTCTGTGATCGAATCAACCGCCATATTTGTTTTTGAAGTCCATAGAAATCGTTTTCCATGCGTTTTGAAAAAATTTCCCAGTACTGATTTTTGATCTGTCTTACTAATTCTTTTGTTTCGTCCCTGATCCGTCGATACTCGTTGTATGATTGTGGCGTTCCTAATGTTCGGTATGTGAGGTAAGCTTGTTTCTTCTCCTTGCATTTTTCTTTGACTTCTGGACGGAATTAATTAACAGGTGACAGTTAAAAATATCTAAATGTCATAATCGAAAAGTATCTCCCACTATAATATGTGATACTATCCTTCCTTCTCGTACGGTCGATTAGCAAGAGCTTATTTGTTACTCTCGCAAAATGGACCTATGTGTCCCACCCAAAAAAGCAATCGACCAAGTGGAGCAAGAATGGTAGAATTTCAAAGAAAAATTAGAAGAAGCCGCAACCATAAGATGTGGAAAGGCAAACATTACAAATAAAATCATTAAGGAAACGCCATGGTGGACAGATAACATAAAAGACGCAGTTAGACGGAAAAAAGAAACTTGGAAAAGATACCTTCTGAAGAAAGCATTAGACGACTATGATAAATACAAGGAAAAGCGTAAAGAGGTAAAAAAAGTTAGTTCAAGAGGAAAAAGAAAAGACATGGAAAGAATTTGAAGAAAATATGACATGAAATACACAGAAATTCAAAAGCTCTTCTTTGGAATGTTGAATTTCAAAACAAAAAGAACTGTTACCTAAACAACATAACAGATAAAAATGTAAAAACACTTAAAACAGAAAACTGCAGGAAGGAAGCTGCAGGAAACGACGAAATAACTACTGAGATGGAAAAAAACGCGCGAGACAAATAATTCGAGCAACTCCTGAAGATAATAAACTTAGTAGCGGAACAGAAAAGAGCCCCTATAGACTGGCAAACCAGCATTATAGAGAATTATAGAGGGACAACACTACTAAGCACTCCAGGGAAAATATACGCAAGGATGATAGAGCAAAGATTAGGAGACAGCCTGGGCCCGACAATAGAGACACTCAAGGTGGATTTAGGAGGGGAAGAGGAATTCAAGACCAAGCGTTCAGCTTACTCCAAATAACAGAAAAAACCCTAAAAGTCAACTGTGAAACCAATATTTGCTTTATTGATCTGGTAAAACCCTTCGACAAAATAAAAAGAGCAGACGTTTGGAAATGTTTATAAATAACCATAGAACAAGTAAATAATTTTAAGTACCTTGGAACGATAATTAATGCAGAGAGAGACACATACGAAAATATAAACTACAGAATTGGAAGACTGCATAACGCAATTAAAACAAAGTTGCTAGGGTAAAAACTACCAAAATGTTTAAAAACAGAGGTTTTCAAAAAAGTAGTAGTCCCAACATTAATACATGGGAGTGAATCATGGACGATGACATCAAAAACAAAGGGGTAGATTACAAAGTACCGAAATGCGATTCTTACAAAAAATAGGAAACAAAACTAGGAGGGACTGTATAAGAAATAACACATTCAGATAAAACCTAGACACAAAAGTTAACACCATAATTCAAGAAAGCTAGCTAAGATGGATGTTTCAAAAAATAAACCCAGGCAGACTAACAAGAAAAATCTATGAAACAAAACCAAAGGACGACTATGAAAAACGTGGATACAAGAAATAAACAAAGCAGCCAAGGACAGGGGAATACACTGGAACAAAATTAAAAAACTAACACAAGACAGAAAAAACTGGAAAAAAATATGGAAACAATCACCCAGAGATGAATAAGACCAATGCTCAACTCACTCTCATACTCATACACCGAAAGGTAGAATGAGATTTGGATTATGAAAAAGTAAGTATTTACTAGGCTAGGCCAATCTGTTTGAACATAAACTGAAACTGAAAATGAAAGATTTGAATACAGTTACGATGTATAAAGCTGCCAAACCAGTGGATTTGTTTCTAGCATAAGTAAAGATAAAACTCAAATAAAGGCACGGATTCAAAATATTAAGCCGGTTTATATCGTGCGAAACTCTTGGCCACTTTATTTGTCATAATGTCTATACAGATCGGCTTAGCCAAGTAGACACTTAGGACACTTGTGCGTGAACAACAGAACCTCTTTTGAGTTGACCAGGAAACGAGATAGCATATACATATTACAACGGGAAGAATCAAATGGTGCATACCTTTCGATTTTGAAATGAAAGTTTTTAATAAAGAAATCACGAATCGTTCGGAAATGTTTGTGGAAACAGACCGATCGTGTATCGGAGAAGTTTCAAGATAATTGGAAATTAGTTCCGTTTTGGAGCTTTTAGTGTGAGAAGTGAAGTGAAAATGGAACGCTATTATTTTATATGTTGGGCTGCAACAAACGTTCCAAAAGCATTAAATTTAACAATTTTGAGTTTAGTACATCGCTTAATGTGAAACAACAGTTGCGATTTTGTATGGATATTGTGCCTTATGACACTGCCACATTTTTATGATCACTTTTATGCCACATATTAAAATCTTTAAAATATCTAAAATTTAAAAGTTTATTAAGTACGTTTGCGCAAAATAAAAGTAAACTCCGTGTATTTTCTGGATTTTTGTAATTCAAAGTGACTGTAAAAAGACAACAAACGCCGTATAAAAGTAATTTCATGAGTTATAAAGCCGCAGAGACAGAGTTTTTATTTCCTCTCTGACATTTACGGGCAGTAAAATGTAATATTTAGTTTATAGTATTTGTTTGAGCGCAGTAAGTAGCGTGAGCCATATATCACTGCATATCGTATATTATGCGTTAACTATTTAAAAATGAAATTTTATTATTACGAACTTTTATGCGACAAGTATATTTACTCGATGCCTGAGCTATAAGTTTAAACAGGTTCAGGGTACTTATGGAAGTTTTTTTTTTCCTTTCAAGTCACTGAAGATGTGGAAAAAATCTGTGATGCGGCAATGTAATTGGATACTTAAATGATCCTTATGACTTGTTTATGCAATAATTTTTGTCTGTAAACGCATTTTCTATGAATTGTTTTGATAAAATAAGTAGGCATTATATCAACATAAAATCTTTTAATAATTTTATGACAATTATAAATTTTGTTTAACGTTTATCTTGATATTTTAATATAAAATTACGTAATATAAAAAAAAATCTTATCCCTACAGTTCCAAAAAAAAAAAAATAAATTATTACGACATAAACATAATGAAATATATCTCGTTTAGTCATAGCTATTTCTATCGAAGGCTGGGAACAATGCACACGGAATGGATTATACGAAGAGGCAGCTATGCGATGCAGTGTTTCCTTACAGTAAGTGAGTCTTTGCTAGTAGCTATTTGGTATAAATTTGTCTTTCGAAGTCTTTACTAAAATAAACATTTTTCAATGTCAAATAAAATATCTTTGGAATAAAAAGTTTACTACAAAATCCCAGTAGTACATACAATATATATGCAACCACTCTATAAGAGTTCTACAAACTCATTTGTTATAGTGAGTTATTCCATTTTGAATTTTGGTTTTGCTCTTAAAGTTTGTTGTGTCTTTTGATTATGTTTACCAATTTTGTCTATTTCCCCATCTTGTACCTTCAGTCTCCAATTTGTAACTTTCATTTTTGCAAGATCTTCTCTTTACTTGCTCTTCCCATCAACTTCTCGGTCTTCCTCTTTTCCTGTTCCCAGAAGGTTTCCACTTAGCCAGTCGCTGTCGAATTCTGCCGTCTGTTAACGTGGCTAAACCATCTTATTCTCAAAGATTTCATTACTTTTTTTATGCTTCCTTTAGTCGTTCTTCTTCCTTCTTTGCATACTTATCGCTTCTCTATATATTTTTAGCTTTAATTACTACTAATTTTATTATCTACTAATTTTTCTGCTCCTCATAAAAATTTGTAATTGTTATACGCTCGTGCTTGTGTTCTATGCTCTATCTCCTGTTTCTTTTGGTTTGTCTTATTTATAGTATTTTCCAAATATTTGGAGCTTTCGACTTCTTCAAAGTTAAATTCTCCTAGTCTTACATTTCCATTTCCAGTTCTTTGATCTTCTCTATTTATTCTCATGTATTTTGTCTTGTCTTGATTGATTTCTAAACTCTTTTTCTTTGCTTCAGCAGATATTTTCTGCAGCTTTTTATAAATATTTTCTTGTTTTTCTTTGCAATAAAGCGAACGCAACTATCTGCACGGCTCTTTCGCTTTTTCGCTTTTTCGCTTTTTCGCTTTTTCGCTTTTTCGCTTTTTCGCTTTTTCGCTTTTTCGCTTTTTCGCTTTTTCGCTTTTTCGCTTTTTCGCTTTTTCGCTTTTTCGCTTAGTGTTCCTTCTAGCGAGTTTGCTTTGTCAACACACTCCAACGTTAAGTTAAACAATGTTGCCGATAATCCGTCACCTTTACCAATCTTCCCAGTCAGTCCTTCCTATGTTTTTTATAAATCTAATTAATTTCTTCCGATTTTCCATTTCTTCTGCGTCTTTTAAGAGTGTATTCCTTATTATTGGATCGAATTGTGTAAAGTTTATGCAAACAATATGTAATTCAATGGAATTTTCATTGCATTTTTCTATGATTTGTTTTAGAGCAAATATTGCATCTACAGTTGATTTCCCACTTTTAAATCAATTCTAATATTCCAATTACTCAGTTGTAATTATTATATTTCGAGGAGGATACTAGTTAGAATTGTGTAGGATAATTAATTATTTCAAAGTTCATATAGAACTCTTCTATTCAGTTCTACATGAACTTTGAAGTATCAATTTTAAAGACGGCCATTATATTTTATATATTGAAAAACACACACTTTTCATTGGGATTTGACGGATTACTTACCACTTACTTTTTAATTAGTAAAATTCTAAATTATATTGTTTAGGCTTCCTATTAGAAAAAGAAGCCTTAAAAAATAACTTATATAATTTGTATTTTGTATGAGCCCAATCACACACTGTATCATATTTTGAAAGTCAATATAAATTTAATTAAAATTTTCATTAAGTACTGCATTGTTTTGAAATATCTTCTTCCTAACAAACATTTCCTGTGGATCAGAATTTTTTTTAACTTTTCAACAACATATGGTAAAGTTTTCATCGGGAAACTTTTCTGCATAAATTTGCGATGCCAGAAAACATTTCCTTTCACATTCGTCAAGCAGATAAACTATTTCAACAAGTTCTTTTGAATAATTCATGTTACAGTTAGTACATATACACAAACAAACGTATCTGTAAAAGTATTACATTTAAGTAGAATATACCTCTATAATAAATGAACGAGAATTGAATTCTAAATAAGATTTGATTTATAAAGTACCTATTATTTCGTTTAAATAAATATAGTTATGGCCATTGATTATGAAGAAAATGGTTCCTCTGAAACGACGTGTGCAATGTAATTAAACATTAATTTAAACTAATTAAGCTAATTAAGCATGTTTTGTCTCATAACGTCATAATATAAAAGCTTTTATATTATGCAACTATTGAAACATATAACATTGATATAAACCGTTTTTCTTTGTAAAGAATAATATTAAAGTCGTTACATAGGAATCTCGCACTAAATTCGTACCTATACAGGTTGTCCCAGGACGTTTACAACAGCCGATATCTCAGAGACGGTAGGTTTGATTTATTTCAAATTCAGGATATCTGTTTGAGCCTTAGGGAAGATCATTTCTGTAATATTAAACCTTCATTCCCAATTTCCACTTCTCTGCAACAAATATTGAATTGCGAAATTTAACTGGAACACCCAGTATATTGTTTCATTATTCGAAAATACACATTAAAACAACTTCAGTGGTACAATTTTGACAACAATTTGGTTAGAACAGGGCAGATATAGACACTTAAAAATATTCGAAAAGACGCCCGTGGAATCAGGTATGTTGACAGAAATTGATCGTTGCCATAGTTTTTGATCTTTATATGATATAAATATAAAAAACTAAGGCAACGATCAATTTCTGTCAAATGTCAATTGATCGTTGCCATAGTTTTTGATCTTTATATGATAGCTATGGTAACGATCAAGTCCTGGGACAGCCTGTATAATAAATGCAAGTGAATATGAGTATTGTATCGTAATCGCTGTTTTTAATATAACAAAAATGTCACATTATTATTATAACGTTTTTGTTCTGTTTTAAATATATGAACACATGTATATTGTTTTTCAGTTAAAAACAAAACTATATGCTGTTATTTGAAAATAGTGAGCCGTCGGTAAGGTAGGTTATACAGCCTGTTCACGGGAATATTTTACAATAGATATACAATTCTACAATACATCTTTATTTAAAGAGATACAAACTAGGTTAAATGGACAAAGTTTAAGTATAGTCCCTTCGCTATCCATTGGCGAACATTGATTTACAACTTGCGTTAAAAGTTACGAGATATGTAAACATAAACGACCATTTACAAGCGGTAATCCCTTCAAAATATCAGGGGCGCCCGTAATCGGCAAATGTTTTCAATCGCATCGTGTTCTTAATACGCATGTTATTATTAAAAATATTTGTTGCGCCGCTGCATCTTTAAATCATTATATTTTATGGCAGGAATACCCAAAAAAAAAGGTTCGAGCGACCCTTTTCAGCAGGTAGTTTGGCAAGTTGTAAATCAATGTTCGCCAATAGATAGCGAACGGACTATACCTTGCAATGCGAAATTCGCGCAATAAGTTATAAAACAAAACATCGTGTTACTAAGATACAAACATAAAGATTTTTTTTTTTAATTGTACAACCTGTATATTTTTATATTTTTAAGTTGCTCTGGTTGCCTGCTATAATTAATTATAAGTATCTTTTTTTTTTTTTTTTCTTGAGCGTGCAACCAATTAAAACGCAAGTTGTGTAATAAAATATATTTATTATTATTATTACACAACTTGCGTTTTAATTGGTTGCACGCTCAAGAAA
>JAFFZR010020604.1:0-14706 GCA_018397195.1 Lethrus apterus | reverse complement strand
CTTTATTCCAGACCGCTTAACTGGTGCTGCTGGTGCTATTTAAATTTTTTGCAAGAAGAAGTCGGGCCAGCTATCGACGAATTGGGAATTAATTACGAATTTTGGTATCAACATGATGGATGTCCGGCACATTACCAGCGTGATGTTGTAGACTACTTAAATCATGCATTCCCAAATCGCTTCATAGGTCGAAGTGGAGAAATTAATTGGCCTCCAAGATCTCCAGATCGTTCTCCAAATGATTTTTTTCTGTGGGGAATATTGCATGATCATACAATGGAAGGACGTATCAAAATGTGGACGCTTTAAGAGCTGCAATACTTGCAGAATGTCGTCAAATATCATATTATCAATTTGCTGCAACTAGAAGAAATTTTTACGACAGATTGGGGTACTGCTCAGCTGTCAACGGAGACTTGTTTGAACATTTAATTTAATTATTATTACAACTACCTTTATTATCACATTCAATAAAATTTTAAAATCTGTTCAGCATAACTACAAAACAAATGAAAGTTGAAAGGTGAATCGCACATATTAATGTGTATTTTTAAAAAATAAAATCGACCTGTTTCTGCGTTATTTTAAAAAACCTGGTCGAGTTCGCTTTTTTAAATATTCCATACCTTAATCCCGCCCAATATTAAATTTTCAGATCGATTTTTCTCAGAATAGAATTTTTTTAGTGCAACCTTATGATTTTGTTGCACGGTCATAAAAGTAAAAAGGTAAAAAATCACTATCGAATTCCAGTAAAAAAAAAAAATTGCCGATGAGCACGAAATTAATGTGTTTTCATAACTGAAGCCATTGACTCGCAAATTGAAAGCTCGTGAAAATCTATTCAGCAGTTTTTTCTTTTCTGCAAACGACTTAAAAAATGCTTAAAACAGATTTAAACGCCCTTACTAAAATTGACAAATTTTAGTGTCAAATGAATGAATTTTGTTACTTTGGTTGTCACATGTCACGGCTGTTGCTATTTTGTATCATTTCTTCAATTATTTTTCCTTTAATTGTACAGTCCCGGAGGGTGTTAATAAGCAAAGAAGAAAAAAATTGGGACCTATTTTTAATCCTCTACAATTTTTGTATTAAAGGTTTTGTGGTAAAATAATTAGGGGAGGGACTATTCGCAAATTATTAGTTTTGCATGTAAAATCCCTATGTACGAAAATACATTCTACACCCGGTATGTGGGATATTATGGGTTCGACTGCGATATTTGACCAGGCCTTCTGATAACTTGGACGACGTTGTCTTACTGGAGGCACACTATGGTGTTGATCTGACAATTTGTCAAAACGAACACTCTTAGTGTCAAATTCTTGGTTGATTTTATAATACTTATCTTTTTTTTTTCTTTCTTGAGCGTGCAACCAAATTAAAGCTCGAGTTGTGCAATAAAATATATTTATTACAACACACCAAATATACCTAATAAATATAAAAATGTGTTTCGTAATCTTTATCAAGCAATAAATATATTTGACGTTTGTTATATTTTACTATGGAAACCTTTTTATAAAAATAGTTTACTATGAATTTGTTCCATCAATTAGTTCAAAAGGTTGAAAAAATTAAACATAAAAGTAATTAATGAATCAAACTTTACAATTCCTAAACCCTATTGCGTCCCACGTTACTACTTATATATACTCCAGGTATTGCTGTAAGGCTAGGAGAAACGTGGAAAAAACCTTCTTTTTTTATTAATATACTGAATTGTTGTAAAATTAAACTTAATAATGGTCGAAATACTCGGCTAGGTTTTTTCCGCGTTTTTCCTAGCCTTACAGCAATAGCTGGAATATATAAAAGTTGTAACGTGGGACGCAATAGGGTTTAGGAATTTGTAAAGTTTGATTCATTAATTACTTTTTATTCATTAATTATTTTTTCAACCTTTTGAACTAATTGATGGAACAAATTCATAGTAAACTGTTTTTATAAAAAGGTTTCCATAGTAAAATATAACAAACGTCAAATATATTTATTGCTTGATAAAGATTACGAAACACATTTTTATATTTATTATATTTGGTGTGTTGTAATAAATTATTTTATTGCACAACTCGAGCTTTAATTTGGTTGCACGCTCAAGAAAGAAAAAAAAAGATAAACAAGAACACTAACATTTGTTGGTCGATATCGTCGATACTCCCTAAAGGTACGAACGCACTGAGCGGAACTACACTGCAGCGAAGCAGCGCGGCACGACGCGATTCTATTTAATAAACCGCACTTTTCTTAGATAGAGGTATCTACAAATATTAAATTTTGTTCATGGTACACCTGTCGCCCTCTATTGAAAATAGCTGTAATATATACATGTACGATGAGTCTTGTATAAGCCGTTGGCGAATCGTCAAATAAAAGTTGTTTCTTATATTTCATTGTATTTAGCTCAAATCCTTAACAGGTTATGGGCCCAGGTGCGTACCAGGTGCGTAATTAGTAGGGAAGTGAAAGTGGCTGTTAAAAAAGAAAATAAGAGACAAATTATTTGAAGTAAAAAGGGTTGCGTTGATTCGGCTTTGACTAGTGTGTGAAAACATGACGGCTAGCTACATAACAAACTTACCTAGATTAAAAGGTCGAGAAAATTTTGATGAATGGTCGTTTGCGGTCGAAAATCTTATGGTACTGGAAGGTCGGAAAAACTGTATCGAAGGAAAAGAAGAAGACGCAGAAAAAGTAGCTAAAGCAAAAGCAAAAATTATATTGACAATAGATACGTCGCTGTATGTGCATATAAAAGAGGCATATAAAAACGGCCAAAGAACTGTGGAAGAAATTGCAGTTGATGTTTGATGATAAAGGATTCACAAGAAGAATTAGCTTGTTGAGAGCCTTGATAAGTTTACGTCTTGAAAACTGTGATTCGATGAGTTCCTACGTTAATCAACTTGTTAAAAGTGTACAAAAACTGAAAGGCACAGGGTTCAACATCGACGATGAGTGGGTAGGTTCTTTAATGTTGGCAGGATTACCTGAAAAATTTGCTCCTATGATTATGGCGATAGAGCATTCAGGCATAACCATCACTACAGATGCCATAAAAACCAAATTACTTGATATGGAGGATACTTCCTGTAAAAACGGTAGTGCCTTTGCTGTGAAATGGAATGGTAAGACAAAATCAAGTATTGACAATACAAATAAGAGCTCAGAAAAAAAGAAGGAATTCAAGTGTTATAACTGCAATCAACCGGGACATTTTAAGAACAAGTGTCCGCAGTTGAAAGGGAAAAGTGGAACCAGTGAAAATGGTGAAAAGAAAAACAAAAACAACGTGTTTAGTGCAGTTTTTTTAACCAATGGGGGAATGTTTAATCGGGACGAATGGTATGTAGATTCGGGTGCCAGTGCACATTTAACGGTAAATAGACATTGGATAAAGAATGCATCTACAGATCAAAATCTTGGTGAGATTATGGTAGCAAATGAGAAGAAACTTCGAGTGGTTTGCACAGGTGATACTGACATTAAGACAAAAGTGAATAATGAACAATATGAGGTTGTCATTAAGAATACGTTGTGTGCACCAGACTTAACCACAAATTTACTCTCAGTAAGTCAGTTAATAAGAAATGGCAATTCGGTTGAATTTAAGAAGGACAATTGTGAAATTTATAATAAAGAAGGAAAATTAATGGCTACATCTATGCTCGTGGATAACGTGTATAGATTAAATGTTGAGAAATCGAGTGTCAATATGTGTTCTAATGCAATGTTAACGGTAGATAACTTGGTGTGGCATAGAAGGTTAGGACATATAAATTTTAAGGATCTAGAAACAATGAAGAAGGGTTCAGTAAATGGTTTAATAAGTGCTGATAATACAATTTTTTCAAGAAACAATTGTATTGTGTGCTGTATGGGCAAGCAGACAAGAATGCCTTTTCCTAGAAAAGGAGCTAGGGCTTCTACTTGGCTAGAAATCGTGCATGCAGACATCTGTGGTCCAATGGAAATGACTTCCTATAGGTGGCTCAAAATATTTTCTAATTTTGGAGGATGATTTTAGCAAAATGGCGTTCATTTATTTTGTAAAAACAAAAGATGAAACTCTTGAAAATTTTAAAAACTTCAAGACGCTGGTTGAGAATCAGAAGGAGTGTAAAGTTAAAGTGTTGAGAACAGATAATGGAGGTGAATTTTGCAGTAATGATTTTGAAAATTATCTCAAAAAATGTGGAATAATTCATCAGACCACAAATGCTTACACACCCGAGCAAAATGGCAATTCAGAAAGGCTGAATAGAACAATAGTAGAAAAAGCTAGATGTCTAATATTCGATGCAAAATAAGGAAAAGAGTTTTGGGCAGAAGCATGAAATACAGCCGTGTATATAAGGAATAGAAGTTGTGCTTATGGTTTGAATGGAAAAACACCATTTGAAATTTGGTACGGTAAGAAAGCAGATGTAAGTGGAATGAGGATTTTTGGCAGCACAGTGATGAATCATGTTCCAAATCAAAAACGGAAGAAATGGGACAAGAAATCTGAACGAATGATTTTAGTTGGATATGCCGAAAATACTAAAGGATATAGTATATATAATGAGAAGAAAAACGAAATTATAATAAGCAGAGATGTTATAATAATGGAAGATCCACATGATGGAATGAAAGCTGAAGAGCCTATGTGTCATGACAATGCTGAAGATAAGGAGAATGAAAATTCAGTGAAGGAAATATTTGACAAAAATGATTCAGTAGAAAATACTTTGGAAACGAATTGTGAAAGCGAGAGCATTTATTTTGATGATGAGGGTGACCAAGACTATCGATGTGGAAATGGAGAACTTGACGAAACGCCTGTTGACGAGAATGTAAAAAGGTCAGAAAGGCAATCAAAGCCGAAGAAATTTGATGATTATCTTATTTACATGTGTGTTGAGGACAGCTTCGTGAGTGAACAGACCTGAGAGTGCGACTATTGTGCAGTGTAAGTGGGTGTTTAAACGAAAACAGGAAGCTGACGGAAAGGTACGACACCGCGCACGATTGGTAGCAAAAGGTTTTTCGCAGAGGGCAGGTATAGATTACGACGAAATTCACACACCAGTAGTGAGGCATTCAACGCTTAGGTTTTTAATTGCTCTAACAGTAAACTTAAACTTAGAGATAACTCACTTAGATGTGAAGACTGCTTTTCTTAATGGTTTTTTAGACAAAACTGTTTTCATGTATCAGCCAGAAGGTATAGTTGTTAAAGGACAAGAAAATAAAGTGCTTAAGTTAAAAAAGGCCATTTATGGGCTAAAACAGTCTTCTCATGCTTGGTATAGACGCGTAGATGAGGTCATGTCAGTTTTAGGTTATAAGAAATTAAATTATGAACCTTGTTTGTTTATAATGAAAAACAAAAAATTACTAACTGCAGTAGCGCTTTACGTGGATGATTTTTTTATTTTCTCAACTGACAAAGAGGAAACAAACAAATTAAAATCAGAATTAAGTACTAAGTTTGAAATTAAAGATTTAGGACAAGTAAAACGTTGTTTAGGAATGAGGATTAATATTAACAAACAATCAGGAATTATAACTCTTGATCAAAGAGAATATATAGATGAATTGTTATTTAAGTTTAAAATGTTAGATAGTAAGACTTGTAAAACGCCTCTAGAGAGTAGTGTTAATTTAATAGACAAGGCTAAAAATATCAGTGCTAATTTGCCTTATCAAAATCTCATAGGTAGTTTGAGGTATTTGGCAGTTCAAACACGTCCTCATATTGCTTATAGCGTAAGTTACATGAGTCAGTTTAATAATGCATATAATGAGACCCATTGGAAACAAGCGAAAAGAATTCTAAAATATTTGAAAGCAACTAGAGACTATTGTTTGAAATTTGAAAAGAGTTCCAAATTAGAATTAGAATATTTCGTAGGCGTTGACTGGGGAGGTAATATAGTCGATAGAAAGTCATATAGTGGTTTCTGTTTTAAGATATGTAACGCAATTATTTCATGGGAAAGTAGAAACCAAAATTCAGTAGCTTTATCCAGCACGGAGGCTGAGTATGTAGCCATGTCTGAAGCGGCTAAATAAGTTGTTTATTTAAGGAACTTATTGAATGAATAATTATACAATGATAGTCAAAGCGCTCAAAAGTTGGCTGAAAATAATGTATAGAAGATCTAAACATATAGATATAAAGTTTCATTTCATTAGAGAAGCTATTTGCAATAATATTATTCAGACTTGGTATTTGCAAACTAGCGACATGCCAGCAGACATATTTACAAAAAGTTTAGGAGTTACTAAGCATTATAAGCATTTGTCAGCCTTAGGTATAAGCAATGATTGTAATAATTCAATATTTGCACGATACAGTGGAGGTGTTAGATAGAGGTATCTACAAATATTAAATTTTGTTCATGGTACAGCTGTCGCCCTCTACTGAAAATAGATGTAATATATACATGTACGATGAGTCTTGTATAAGCCGTTGGCGAATCGTCAAATAAAAGTTGTTTCTTATATTTCATTGTATTTAGCTCAAATCCTTAACAACTTTAAATACAGTGGAGCGACAGTAAGTAGCAAATCTCAACATAAATTCGACGAGTTATTACACACTGGCTATACCGCACTAGCGGTAACGGAACTGCGTGTCATATTTGGTCATATTTCGTCAGTTAGTCAATTTTACTGCGCCGCGCAGTTCCGCTGCCGCGTAGTGCGTTCTGTCACATACGATTTTATATAAACAATATTTTGTCGCGTCGTGCCGCGCCGCTCCGCTGCAGTGCAGTTCCGCTCAGTGCGTTCGTACCTTAAGTGACAAAGTATCGACATTTCTTGTAACCATGGCACAAAAACCATAACGGCTTAACTTACTTGATTGAAATTTTGATCGTTTTATACTTGATAATAACCAACATTTTACCCAAGTTTTACATTCGTAGCATTATATTTTCTGGCTGGTGCATTTCATATGAAAGTAAGTGTATATCTAAAATTTGCTTTTACGAAACTCCAATAAATCAATAAGCTTTATTTGTTGTGCATTAAAAGTAGGATCGTTATTAACTGCTAAAATATATCGACGCATCACTTAACTAATTCATCATCCTAGTATTATAAATGTTGTCTATTTTTTATCAGCTTTTAAAATTAAAATGTTTCTTTCAAAAAACCTGGTTTTGTTATAAATATCTGCATTTGTAAATGGTTGATGTTAATTATTGTATTATTGTTTTCTTGATTGTGGTCATTATTATTGCTAAATAAATATCGAAAGGAATACCTAATTGAGTTTTATTTTTACTGCCCGCTTTCCTGATATTTACACATTATCCTACATTAATTTATTTGATAAAACAGATTACTCAACACTCTTTAATTGGTCTTCTTTTATTAATTAAGCGATTTTAACGATGTCACGAGAATGTTTAATAGTACCACATAATTATCAATAATGTTACCTACTTACTTTTCAAGTCAACTATAATGAGAAGCGTGATATAACTTTTATTTATTGCCCTTCATATGAGTTATGACGCATTTGTACACTCGCAGAATTAAGTTTTGCACGCCTTTTCTTAATGACATTTCAGAAAATTCGTTGAAATAGCATAGGGCCATTGTTTGACCATTTAAAGCAATACTGAATTGTGAATGTAGTACGAAATATCGGGTCTTTATTACGCTACCTGCAGTTTAAGACATACAAACCCTTTTATTCTCCAGCGCTTTCGATTTGTGTTTCTCGAAATATGGATATTTTTCGATAGGGTTTTAATTAATATGAATATTTAAATATTGATATTGAATTAAATGTTAATATAAGTCATAACTGCAATAGATTCTATAATATATTTACTTCATTACAAATTACAAATTAAATAACAGAATAAATAAACAAAAAATCGGTTAGATGTGTTTGTTAATATTGAGTATAATAAACATTCGTTATTATATCCTCTAAACGCATTTACATTGACCGCACTAAATCACACTTTTTTATTATATTTCCCCATACATTTTCTATTCGATTAAGATCTGGTTATTTAGCTGACCAATTAATTAGTTCAATGGTTGGATGTTCCTCGAACCAGTTTTTAACTACTCGTGGTGTATGCGCGGCACTATAGTGTTGAACAAATGCTAATTGCCCGTCATTTCCATACACGAAAGGCAGTAAATATTCATCTAGAATGTTAATACATATTCTCGATGTCATCCTTTCATCGATTGGCACTAAATCGCCAGGGCCATGACATGTCATCCAAACCCAGAATGCTTTAGACACTCTACCACTAGCTCGATTTATAGATAAATACGGATTTTGATATTTGGTATTTCTGGGCCTATAGCAATACTGTCCGTGTTGAGTATTTGAAGAAGAGAACTTTTCGTCGTTGAAAACATCTTCGAAATTTTATATATAAATTTGGAACAGCAAATTCAAAACGCCTCTCGGGATGCCTGGGTAGAATATCCAGAACTGTTGCTGCTCTTCTGTTATGAAGACCTACACTTCTCAAACGATTTCCCACGGTTTTCGGCACACAATTAACATTCGTTAATTCTATAATTCTCGGGCAGAAACGAATGGATTGTTTGTTGCCGCCTGAATAATCGCCACATCTTCTTTAGGTGTTGTTTTTCTTGGCGCGCCCGACCTTGCTTCACACGAATGTTGGTTTTAACGCCCTGTACCTTCTAAAAAAAACATCTTTCCGAAAATCATCCTAGGACAAAAAATTCTTTAAAAAGCCTAAGGAATAACCCTCTGAATTTTGCCCCATGTTTAGTAAACATCCTGTATATTTATATTCTATTTATTTATACAAGTTTGTAATAAATAGATAAGTATATTATAAAATGTATTGTTTTTATGACTTTATAATAATATTTAATTTAATATTTAAATCATTGTTAATATTTAAGTATTTATATTAGGTAATTAAAATCTTATCGAAATATATCCGTATTTCAAGGGGCGGCCACGATCTCGGCACCAAACTATCTATATCTATAATCCCTTACTCGATTTCGGCACCTTGGTGCGGATGAAGATTAATGGTTTTGTAATGTGTATTGGCACTAAACTAATTGCACCTATAATCCCCTGCTCGCATTCGTCACCAAGTAAGGGATTATAGATAAAAAAGGTAAATGGCTTAAATATACTTTTGGGCTGCCATTTTTACATCCAAGTGATGTCGGGGACTGTTTCGCATTCGACTTCAACCAGGACGACAGGGTTAGGGCGAATGCTGACTATCCTGTGGACACTTATATTGGAGAAGAAGAATCTTTTCCACCTAAATTATGGGCAGAACACTCCGCGCATATGTGAGTCCTTCCACTCCACATTTAATTTTAATTTAATTTCTATACCAAACACCCGAACTTATTTTCGTTTATAGAAATTGTTAAACAATTCCAAACACAAACTTATATTAAAGTTCAAAGTTTCCGCAATAGATGACTCTATCAGCAACGATAATGTAATAGATAATTCTATTTTATCGACAAATTCAAATTTCAAATATGCACATAAGAAACATCCTAATGAAAAACCACTGTGTTTGCGTCTGGAAAAGGTAAACGAAAATGACAAGGTTGGAGGTCAATCGCCTCGACTGCTTCATGAGAAAAAAAACGGACGATTTTGTGAGCGTAATTTACAAATCTAAGAAAACGATAAGAGGAAAAAAAGAAAATACATCATTAACAGCGGTAGAAAACAGAAAATGGATATTTGTCTCACAATTGAAAAACACGACTACTGAAGAGGATATAAAAAAATATTTATACGATCAGAACATTAATATATTAGATTGTCAGAAATTGTCAATCTTTAGTAATAACATTGCGGCTTTTAAAATAGCCATAGAAGAAGATAATACGAACTTACTTTTCGATGCAAACGTATGGCCCACTAATACTATAATACGTCCGTATATAAATTTTCGGAAGAGAGCCTCACTAAGGCAACACAAAAGTAAATTAAAATATAACAGATTTAAATCATCAAAAAGCATTAGTATTTTTCATCAGAACATGCAAAGCTTAAGGAATAAGATAAATGACTTTAACATATTCTTAGAAAGATTCCGGAAGTCCGGTTTCAGCTTCGCTTTTTTGTAAGGTTATTTTATTAAGTAGACGGCACGGCACATTAAAAGCAAATGAGAAAAAATATAAAAGTTATTACGGATAACTTCATTATTATCTCAGTTAAGTGAACATAAAAAGAACCAACGTTATTTCACTAAATTAAATGACCATACCACTTCATCAAGCTATTAGTCTGCATAATCATGGTCATCTAAACAAATTTTATTTCATCGTATTTACGAATGTGAGGGCTGTCCTTATCACCATTCGAAATGGATCAATAAAGAATAAAAGAAGTTAATTAACACGTAGGTAGGTGTACATTTCGAAGTCTTCTTTTTCAGTAAAAAAGTAGTGTAAGCAAAAGCTTATTAACTTTTACTGACAGTATATCTTAAATTAGATAAAGGATAAACTAACGTCTTAAAATAATTATAATAATAAATTAATCCTAATGAACCAGAATTTTCTTCATGCCGGCGGACAAATAAATATGTAAAATGTAAATAAATATTTTATATAATAATAAAAACATCTAAAAATGTTCATTGAAAGAAACAACTTTTGTTCTACACTATTTATGAAACTATATAAATTAAAACATTTGTAGTTACAAAGCGTATTTACAAAGCGTAATTCTGGTCGTTACCGCCGCGCCGGATGGAAATGATTGAACATTTGAAAAATGTTTACATGCAAATGAATTTGCGTATTGTTAACCGGATAACGACTATCAAGAAAAAACCTTTTAAGAAAATTGAATTCGTGTCTACCGTGTTGTAACCATTTAGTAAAGTTACATAATATAAATTTTTTGAGGTCATATACCTTCCAATCACTTTCTGCATATATTTTATAGATAATTTTATTAAAGTAGAACAGATTTATTCATGTATAAATATGCAAAAATTCAATTGTTATTGTTTGTTTTTTGCAGTCAGTTAGCTAGTAATCGAAATTAGCCCTTGCTGATTTTTTTAAAAAAATTTAGAAATATTTATTAGAATACACTTTTTAACAGAATTCGTTGGGCTTAATTTTTCTCTCTGCACTATTGCTACTCATAAACTACGCTATTGCCTCCTCTCTACAAAAATAGTTTTCTTACAATATCATGTAGCGTCAGTTTATATTCAGACAAATAAAATATCTTTGTCGTTGTAAATTACAGAATCGAAGATAAAAATGTGCAAAACATATTGGCTGAGATATTTCTTTCCGGTTGAGCCGAAAATAAATTTTATTTTGAATAGCCGGGGTGTGTATACAATTTTAGGATAGCTGAAAAATTCTTTATACCCCCCATTAATGTTTTATTTTATATTCATTCTTTAATAATGCCTAATTTGTTTGTGGAAACCAGCCAGCCACAAATTACGATGTAAAATTGAATATCACTAATTGAGGAAAGTCCTTGATAAAACAACTACTAACACTAGATGGCAAAAGTCGTTTATGAAATCCGAAAAAAAAAAATAAAACCACAAAGTTCATTTTATCTGTAAAAAATAATTCTGATCGATAACAGTCGTTCTTGATCTCGACATAATCCGCACAGGATACGAGACACTAAGTATTCCTAACAAATCAACGTGTGGATGGGTTTATTAGGGAAAAAATTCACAGAAAAAGTTTTACCATATTTATTTCTGGTTAAATCAGAACTTGTATAAAATGGTCGATATTAAAAAAATAAATAAATACATAAAGGAAAATAATAGAAATTTCTTGGTTTTAAAAATTTAAGGAACTACTTTTTACGACATTTTTGAAAGAAAGTTTTTTTATTTTCTTTATAATCTAGTTTTCCAATATCAACGATAATATATTTCAATGAAAGAAGAACTGGCAGGAATATGCCGGAGTTTACATACGCTTTACTGTTTCTGTATAATTAAATATTACATCAAAGTCTGTCTGTAACTTCCTAAAATACTGTTCCAAGAAATTGATGCATTAAGCATATACATTATATTTGCAAAGCGAAAATATATACTGCATATATCATGTACATTTTCCCTATTAGATTTCATTGCGAATAAATAAATATAAAATGAACGTTTTGAGAAAAAGGAAATGGAGGGCGTCTATCGGCACAGTGCAGTCGGGCAAAATTAATCGCATTTCAACTTACAACAAGCAAATATACATAATCTACAATAAAATTATAACCAAACAGTTTTCTTGACAATAAAAGTATCTTTATATTTTTTATACAAATCATTTTCCTTTACATTAAACTAATAACATTAGTGCCAAATTCTTGGTTGATTATAATACTTGTCTTTTTTTTTCTTTCTTTCTTGAGCGTGCAAACAAATTAAAACTCGAGTTGTGCAATAAAATATATTTATTACGACACACGAATATTAAAAAATATAAAAATGCGTTTCGTAATCTTTGTCGAGTAATAAATATATTTGACGTTCACTATGGAAACATTCTTTAAAAAAACATAGTTTACTATAAATTTGTTCCATCAATTAGTTCAAATTAGTTAGGGTTGAAATAATAAATTTAAACATTAATTAATGAATCAAATTTTACAATTCCTAATCCCTATTGCGTCCCACGTTACGACTTCTATATACTCCAGCTATTGCTGTAAGACTAGGAAAAACGTGGAAAAAACCTAGTCGAGTATTTCGACCATTACCAAGTTTAATTTTAAAACAATTCGGTATATTATTAAATTATTAATCTAAAAGTAATTTAAAATAATTTCAAATATAATAAATTATTTCAATAGTAACTCAATAATGGACAATTGATATTATGTAAAATTATATACAGGGTAAGTTTTTTCCGATGCTTAGTATGGGGATCTCGGAAACTAGCGGAGATAGAGAGACGATTAAATGGGGAAAGAATTCCTGTTTTACGAGCTCAATTTAATGAGGTTTTTGTTTGTTGGAAAAATAGATATCTCACTAGATATCTCGAAAAAATATTTTTTTTTGTTATTATTGACTTTAGAAAAAATGTGTAAAGGAAAAAGTTGTAGGTAATTACGTACTTCATAATACTGTCTAACCGAATTTTTTATTTAAGCTATAAATTCCGAGTTATGACACAAACCTGTGTTTTTTTCTAATGGAAACCATAGTCGGCCATGACTATAAAAAAGACCTTTTTTCAACGATTCTATTGATATAGCTTACTACTTGAACGGTTCGGAATTTAAAAGAAAAAAATTGCCATAATTTATTTATTTATAAAAATAACTAGGTCGAGTGGTATATCAATAGAATCGCTGAAAAAAGGCCTTTTTTATAAAGTCATGGCCGACTATGGTTTCCATTAGAAAAAACACAAGTTTGTAAATTATAACTTAAATAAAAAATTCGGCTAGACAGTATTATTAAGCATGTAATTACCTACAACTTTTTCCTTTACACATTTTTCCTAAAGTCAATAATAACAGAGCCATAGGCATCGAACAAAATAAAAAAAAAATTATTTTTCCGAGATAGCCATGCATTTTTTTCCAAGAAACAAAACCTCATTAAATTGAGCTCGTAAAACTGAAATTCTTTCTCCATTTAATAGTCTCTTTATCTCCGCTAGTTTCCGAGATCCCCATACTAAACATCCGGAAAAACTCACCCTGTATATTACATAATTCCCTTTCGGATATTAATATAACTAACTTATAAATATTTTGGTTAGATGTAGTTAATCAAATAATTATATTGTTATAAATTTTGCTTAAATTTGAAGTGTCACTTTTAAATTTATACAGTTACTGTCAAATTGTCCTGGAACATACATAGGACAAACAAAACAACATTTAAAAAACGTATATACACCCATAAATACACTACAACAGCATACAACATAACAGACACAACACTTTCAAAACACACTAAAGACACTGGACATAAATTTAACTTTAAAGATGTGGAAACTATTGATAAAGAAATTCATTATAAAAAAGATTAGTTTTGGAAATGATTAATATAAAAAAAGACAGTAAATGTATAAATTTTAAAAGTGACACTTCAAATTTAAGCAAAATTTATAACAATTTAATTATTTGATTAACTACATGTAACTAAAATTATATATTTAAGTTAGCTATATTAATATCGGAAAGGGAATTATGTATTATATATAGTTTTACATAATTTCAATTGTCCATTATTGAGTTACTATTGAAATAATTTATTATATTTCAAATTATTTTAAATTACTTTTATCTACAACCGGTGTATAAAGTAGGCTTTTTCGCACTCCAAACAGTGCGTAAAGTAATTCATTATAACACAAGTGATATAAAAGCTTCATTACAACACAAGTGCGATAAAGTAGTGTACGCAACAAGTGCGTGAAGTGGTTCATTATGAAACGAGTATGTGAATTTCAGCTTGAGCCGCTAGGCGAGTGCTGAAAGCATGTGAGTTTTTTAAACTACTATAACATTAATAATATACTGAATTCTATAAAATTAAACTTGGTAATGGTCGAAATACTCGACTAGGTTTTTTCCACGTTTTTCCTAGTCTTACAGCAATAGCTCGAGTATATAGAAGTCGTAAAGTGGGACGCAATAGGGATTAGGAATTGTAAAATTTGATTCATTAAATACTTTTATGTTTAATTATTTCAACCTTTTCAACTAAT
>JAFFZR010020602.1:1715-11775 GCA_018397195.1 Lethrus apterus | reverse complement strand
TTTAACAATAATTTCCAAATTTTTCTTTTTCATAAAAATTAACAAAAATAAAAATTAAATTCCTTATTTTTCGTTAATGAATTTACGTATTTAAAATTTAGAAGAATCCACAGTTGGCGGATGCTTACACATGTGCGATATATGTTGAAAATCCATAAAGAGTTTACAAGGATTTAAAGCTCATAAAATGACACATACAGGTGAGAAACCTTTTAAATGCGATAGATATGGAAATTCTTTCCTTTTAAAAAGAACTTTAATACAACATATATTAACCCAAGCGGAGACCGTTTCCTTGCACGGAATGTGATAAATCTTTTACACACATGAGACAACATACAGGAGTTCGCCCTTTTAAGTGTGATAAGATTTCATAACAAGAGCTGAATTAAGAAGGCATTCTAAAGACCATGGATTAGCTTTAGCTGGCATTTAAAGATTTTAAATTAACGAGACCCATTACTTTTTTTCTTTAATAAATAATTTATTAAATTTAAAGTTAACAAGTTATTTTGGCTAAAAGTTCAAGAAAAGCATTTCTCCAACTATCTACGACAACCATTTTAATAAAGGTTTTTTTTTTCAAATTCTAAGGCCACAGCATTTTCGATGTTTTAATTTAACATTGTTGTTTTAATCGTGCATATTTTTATTTGTAATTTTAATAAAACGATAGTCTTAAAATTAATATACTTTTTTTTTATTTCGACAATCCTTACATGGAATTCCATAGAAATGCATGTGCTTTCCTTTTGTGGTCGCAATGACCTTAGAGGAAGTCATACCATATGGATCTAGTTAATTAGTTAATCTGACTAAATTATAATTAGACTTTTCTTATATTAAGAAATTTCTAACAACTAATATTTATTTTTACATCATATTTTTGTAGATCATCTCCTACGTCCAAGATACCTTGCGGATGTGTTATGTGCTTTGATACCACGTCTACAGTGAAAAAAGAATTATCATCACAAGGTGATAAAGAAATGGCCTGTAGTTTGTGTGATGAAATATGTGGATGCAGAGATGAATTAAAGAAACATTTTGAGCTAGTTCACACAAAATATGAATGCGACATATGCTTCAAACTGTTCAATAATAAGGTGTGTGCGAAATCCCATATGTTGGTACACGGTGACAAAACAATATCGTGTAGCATGTGTGATGAAAAATTTAGACGTCCAAGTGCTTTGAAAACGCATGTTAGAGTTTTTCACATGAACATATGGTACAAATGTGAATTGTGCCAGAAGTCATATGTTAGTAAAGACACGCTTAAAGAACACCATGAAGGTGTGCATACAAAATTATTTCATTGTAAATGTGATATTTGCAATAAAATATTCTACACGTTAAATTCACTTAAACGACACAATAGAAGAGTGCATAAAAGGAAGAAGCTATTATTGGTGTGTGATGTTTGTAACAAATCTTTTGCAGAGGCAAGATATTATAAAATGCATTTGAACAAACACAAGTCTGGGGTGACGCCCATGCATTTGAACAAACATCAGTCTGGGATGACGCCCGCAGAGCAAGACAAATATAAATGTTCTCAGTGTGACATGACTTATCGTCATATTGTAGGTCTCAGGCGCCATACAGATATAGTGCATAAAAATAAACGTTACGTTTGTGATGTATGTGGAAAATCTGTAACGACTCTACAATCTTTCAAAGCTCACAAAATGACACATATTGGTGAGAAGCCGTTTGCATGCCATACATGTGGAAAGCGTTTCCTTTTAAAAAGAAATTTAATACCACATGTATTAACCCATACGAAAGAGAGACCTTTTCCTTGCACGGAATGTGATAAATCTTTTACACAGAGCGGTAGTCTTAAAAGACACATGGGACAACATACAGGTGTACGGCCTTTTAAGTGTGATATATGTCGGAAAGCTTTTATAACAAGCTTTGCATTAAGAAGGCATTCTAAATCCCATGGATCAGCTTTACCACCAGGCATTTAATAGTCACTAATATTGAATTAATGAGAAATATTACACTCATTGACCACATTTATTTATCTTATCTTTGCTTTTATTGGGCATTTAATTAAAAGAAACAATGATGTGTGACACTCGGGAAGAAGTATCTTTTTTCCTTTGTGTGCAACACCTGCAGGAAAAAATATTCACCTTTTGTAACACAATTAGCTACTGCGGTAGGAAAACGTAATTTTCTGCCCAATTTCTTAGTTTGTTTTGCTTAGATACAATGGATACCAAAGAAATCTTCCTTAAAAACTATTAGATTTAATTTGAGAATGACATTTTAAATAACTTTCTTAAGGTCCATGAAATAATCACATGTGACACTCAGAAAGAATAGCTATTTGTGATAGAAAGGAGGAAAGTGAATAATTTTTTTCAATTCATTTTTAACGAACGCGGTTTTGATATCCATCGTATCTACTTTCAACTCCCACCGGAAGGCCTTAATATATTATACCGATTGTTTTTCAAAACCCTGTGATCCCGTAAACCGCAAGAGAAACGAAGATGGTATACGTATTTGCCAACTTCTTTACCGCTATTACTGTCTTACATACGCACACCCATGGTGGAAATATAATGGTGTAGCAGTTTTAAAATAGTTACGTTCTGTGCCTGACGACACTTTATAATTTAAAGGAAGCTGGCAACACCCATTGTAGCTTAAGAGAAACACTGAGTTGTTTAAATCCGATTTTATCGAAAACGAATTAAAATAGACATGCGTTAGGCAGATTTATTCACTCACAAATTCAAAAATACGTATGTTTGTATCTCTTTGGGTTTTGAAATACAGCCGGTATATAAATGGACTAAAGTGAGTCTTTTAGTACCGAGGGTGAAGCTTATTACCCGAGATTTAATACTTTAGTCCAATGGTGTGTAAAATATTTTTGGCACTACCTAAACGGCTTATTAGCGAAAATTTGCAACCTAACAATACAGCTCTACAAACAATAGAATCACATAGGTCAGTGATGGCGAACCTTTTTGAGAAGTGGGTCAAATTTTGTTCATTATGTTTTTAATATTAGCCCGTGGGTCACTAAGTCGGTGCCCCCCCCAGGTGGTAAAAAGGGTCCCAATAATTTGTAAACACCGAAAATTTGTTAACAGAAAAACTTAAAAGTTGACCATTTTTTTGGATCTCGCTTTTAAAATCCTCTAAAAAGGTTTTCGTTTACGTTTTTTTAATATTTTTTATGACATAAAAAATAAGTTTATTAAAATCAACGCGTGGGTCATTTAAAAAGCGTTCGTGGGTCAGTGTCTGACCGGAGGGTCATAGGTTCGCCACCACTGACATAGGTAGTCAGGTGTTTTACTTTACTTTAGGGATAAAATAGCTACTTTACTCCCTTTTTTAAGGAAGTCCTTAGGGATTAAAATAGCCACTTTACTCCCTTTGTTGAGGTAGTTCATAGTAATTGAAATGGTCACTTTACTTCCTCTTTTGAGGAAGTAAAGTAGGGCTACGGGTCGTGCAAAAAAATATTTTCGTCCCCGTAGTAAATAATTGTCAACTGTCATCCAAAAAATGAAAGAAAATATCATTTTTGTTAAGGTCAATGAAAAAGTATCTTTTTCCCTTGTACGCTTTATTTAACTCGCCCTCGGCTGTTTTATTAACGAAAAAAGATTCACTTTCTTTCACTTGAAACACAAACACCTAGTTATTATTAGACACCAGTTATATTTATGTTTTTTACTTTTGTTTTTCTTAAAGCGTCTCGAAGTCACTGGCAATAATACACATTTTTTTTATATTTCCCTATATTTATGTGCGTTAGTAAACAGTGTATTCAATTTAAAGTTATTCAGTTATTTTGGTTGGCTAAATGCCCAAGAAAAGCAACGACCAGTATTTTTTTATTGTTTTCAAATTCTAATGCCACAGCATCATCTGTTTTAACTTGTTTTAAATGTGCACATTTGTAATTTTAATAAAGCGAATAGTCTTAAAATTAAAATATTTTTTTCAATCCATAGACCTGTTCTGGCCGAAATATTCTTAGAGGAAGTCACACCAAGTGGGTCTGGTTAATCTGACTAAATTATAATTAGAGCTTTTCGTATATTAAAAAACTTATATTTATTTTTACATTATCTTTTTGTAGATTATCTCCTAGTGCGGCTAAGATACCTTGTACGTCTACAGTGAAAAAAGATTTATCATCACAAAGTGATAAAGAAATGGCCTGTAGTTTGTGTGATGAAAAATGTGGATGCAGAAATGAATTAAAGAAACATTTTGAACTAGTTCATACAAAATATCAATGCGACATATGCTTCAAATGGTTCAATAATAAGGTCTGTGCGAAATCTCATATGTTGGTACACGGTGATAAAACAATAGCGTGTAGAATGTGTGATGCAAAATTTAGACGTTCAAGCTCTTTAAAATCGCATTTTAGAGTTTTTCACATGAACATGCGATACAAATGTGAATTGTGCCATAAGTCATATGTTAAAAAACAGACGCTTAAAGAACACCATGAAAGTGTGCATACAAAATTAGTTCAGTATAAATGTGATATTTGCAACAAAATATGCTATACGTCAAATTCATTTAAGCTACACAATAAGGTTCATAATAGGGAGCTATTTGAATGTGATGTTTGTAACAAAAGTTTTTTAGATGGAAGACATTATAAAATGCATTTGAACAAGCACAATACTGGGTTGACGGCGCAAGGCAAGTATAAATACTCTCAGTGTGACAAGGTTTATAGTAATACTCTTGGTCTCAGGAGCCATATGGACATAGTGCATAAAAAACCTTTAACGAGTCTACAAACTTTCAAAGCTCATAAAATGACACATACTACTGAGAAGCGTTTTGAATGCGATACATGCGGAAAGTCTTTCCTTAGAAAAGATATATTAATATCACATTTGCTAACCCACACGAAACAGAGACCTTTTCCCTGCACTAAGTGTGATAAATCATTCACACAACGTGGTAGTCTTAAAACACACATGGGACAACATTCTGGAGTTCGGCCTTTTAAGTGTGATATATGTCTGAAAGATTTTATAACAAGATCTGAATTAAAACGTCATTCGAAAGTGAGCCATATAGACATAGCGCATAGAAATAAACGTTACGTTTGTGATGTATGTGGAAAATCTTTAAAGACTCTACAAACTTCCAAAGCTCATAAAAAGACACATACTGGTGAGAAGCGTTTTGCATGCGATACATGTGGAAACTCTTTCCTTACAAAACAAACATTAATATCACATTTGCTAACCCACACGAAACACAGACCTTTTCCCTGCACTGAGTGTGATAAATCATTCACACAGCATAGTAGTCTTAAAACACACATGGGACAACATACTGGAGTTCGGCCTTTTAAGTGTGATATATGTCGGAAAGATTTTATAACAAGAGCTGCATTAAGAAGTCATTCGAAAGTTCATGCTTAGATTTAGCTTTAGCGGACATTTAATGATTTAATTAATGAGAAACGTTCACTCATTATTTTTATTTATTTATATTTGTGTTTATTGAACGTTTAATCGAAAGGAAAAGTGAAATTAAATTTTTAATACTTTATTTTTCGTCGCTTATGATTATCAAATATCAAGGACAAATGTCCTGATTAATAATTAATTCAACATGTATACTTTTTTAATTATGCATAGGTATATTATTTTGTTCTTGTAATAAAGATGAATCATTTTAACAGTAAACAAGTGTTTTCATTTAGAGAATCCTTAATTCGAAATCCATAGTGACGCGTAAACATGTACTGTCATTGAAAATGACTAACATAACATGAATGGCCTTTTCTTACTGTTGCGTTTCTAAATGCGGGCGCTTTTAAAGGTACATTTCCTTAGAAGCGGCCGCCGCATGCGTCATTCGTAATGCCGTCGCGGCGAAGCTCTCCCCGTTTCTTTAATATCTTTTCTAACATGCGTTGGCCGCACGCGTTAGCCGTTAGACCACCGCGAGTCGACTGTCAGAAACCAGTAGAGTCACAGACTCTATATTGCATATTTTATGAAGACATTTTAGACTTGTATAATGGTTGGCGCGTAATAATGAATGCATGAAAGGTTTTCTTTTCATCTTGCAATAAATGCGGAATAATTAATATTGAAATAATTCTTTCGTCCCTTCTTTCTTTGAAAATGTGATTCACTTTAGCATTTCTTTCATCGATACACATTTGCAATATTTTCCCATTCTCAATGTCTTCTAAGATTTGATAAAGCAAGTAATCATTTTCGATCATTTTAATGAATTCAGTGCTAAACGCAGCACACGACTGACGCATGTAAGGAAATAGTCGTACATGCGGCGGCCGCATTGCGACTGACGCATGCGGCGTCCGCTTCTGTGTACCCTAAGGTAAAGGGACGAGAATTGTATGTGTACAGCGATGACTATGATTCTGGTTTATGGAAAATGTCGTGAACAATATTTTCATGTTAAAGCAGTGTTGACAAATCTACCGGTTTTACGGTAGATTTGTACAAAATAGTGGGGTTTGAGTGTATTGTATGTATCTGGCGATGACTAAAGATGCATTTACGACCAATTCGTTGCACAATTTCCAGGCCAGTTATAAATGTTATAAATATGTAGTTACTTGTATGCATTTACAACAAAGGAAAAAACAAAATTCTTAATAAGTGTACGCCAACTTCGACCCCGATTATTAGCGAAGTCATTTACCTGGTGGTGTTTTAATTCGTTGCGTAACAAACCTCACAAAGACAATAAATATTGACTTATTAATTTTCAATGGCCCCCATTTTAATGAGTGAAGTATGTAAAAAAAATTTATTCTGTTCTGATTTTGTTCTTTGTTCCAACGAACATTTTTTCTTTTTGGCGAATCACGATTAGTTTCTGCTTGTGCAATTTTCGAGTGAAACTAGTAGTGATGCACCAAATACAAAGAATGTTCATCAAAACAATGACAATGACAATGACAACGACATGACAAAACAAAGAACAACTACGCTCGAAATGGATTTAACAGTTATATTAAGCCGTGTACAGACGATCAGGCCTGTCCGGCGAATGTAACCTTTGCCTGTTTAGATTATTATCGAGTTAATGGCCTTGAACATTTTAATTTGAAGACCATTTTATTCATTTAACAATAATAATGTTTAAAGGTACATTTTCTTAGAAGCGGCCGCCGCATGCGCCAGTCGTAATGCGGCCGCTGCCAAGCACTACTCTTCCTGTTTTCCAATGATAATTCGCTTGCAAATCTAAAAATTTGGATGTTTAACTGCATATTATATACAGTCCGTTCTACAAAACGGGCCCGAGACTATAGCGACTTCAATTGTGATATAATCACCAACAAACCATATACAGTGAGGAAAAGTAAGGAATATTTAAAATAAAAACGAACTCAACCGGTTTTTTAAAAAACGCTGAAACAGGTCGATTTTTGATTTCAAAAATACACATTAATATGTGCGATTCATCTTCCGACTTTCATTTGTTTTGTAGTTATGACGTCATCACAAAAAAAAATAAATGACAACATACATTTTTTTTAGTGGAATCCGATAGTGATTTGTCTACCCTTTATGACCGTACAAAAAATCATAAGGTTGCACTAAAAAAATTCTGAGAAAAATCGATCTCAAAATTTAATGTTGGGTGAGATTAAAGTATGGAATATTTTAAAAAAAAGCGAACTCAACCGGTTTTTTAAAAAAAACGCTGAAACAGGTCGATTTTATTTTTTAAAAATACACATTAATATGTGCGATTCACATTCCAACTTTCATTTGTTTTGTAGTTATGACGTCATCACAAAAAAATTTAAATGACGACATTTAGTGGAATCCGATAGTGATTTTTCTACCCTTTATGACCGTGTACAAAAATCATAAGGTTGCATAGAAAATATTCTAAGAAAAATCGAGCTGAACATTATTATTACCATTATTATCATGGTATCTTGATTATTCAATGGTTTTAAGATAAAAACGAAAGGTGCTTCAACAAGAAAGTTACGTACCTTTAATGGTCTGAATTATTTGTTATTTAGGATAATATCAACATTAAATTTTCAGATCGATTTTTCTCAGAATTTTTTTAGTGCAACCTTATGATTTTTTTGTACGGTCATAAAGGGTAGACAAATCACTATCGGATTCCACTAAAAAAAATGTATGTTGTCATTTAAATTTTTTTGTGATGACATCATAACTACAAAACAAATGAAAATCGGAAGGTGAATTGCACGTATTAATGTGTATTTTTGAAATCAAAAATCGACCTGTTTCAGCGTTTTTTAAAAAACCGGTTGAGTTCGTTTTTATTTGAAATATTCCTTACTTATTGTCCTCACTGTATATAATAATGAATTTCAACATGCTTAAAGTGCAAAGTGTATTTAAAATATATGAGTTCCTACAAGCTGCAAGATCTGTAAATTTTGATTTTCACAATTTGCGTTACAACTTTTAGTATTAAATTTATATACAAAGTTCCTAGATATAAATTTATACGTTAGTTACATTCTTCTCTATGGT
This sequence comes from Lethrus apterus, assembly GCA_018397195.1. Lineage (NCBI taxonomy): Eukaryota > Metazoa > Arthropoda > Insecta > Coleoptera > Geotrupidae > Lethrus > Lethrus apterus. Next base: position 3,253 of record JAFFZR010020602.1, on the reverse strand, counting down.
TTTTTAGAGTTTTTCATTCAGTTGCTGCTCCAGTATTTTTGAGTGGATTACATCTATTAAATTAATGAAAAGTTGTCTGCATAGTTTTTATTTTAAGTTATTTCTATTTATTTTTCAAACGTATCGTTCATAAAGTTAATAACGGAAAGCTCATATTTTTTATATCGTTTAACGTTTAGCAGATTCAATAACATTTTCTTACAAACCTTTCTATCTTATATCGACAGTATTATTTATTTCCAGGTTGTTTTTCATTTATGTGTCAGATTTGTTTTAATTTTCGCTAATTTCTTTCCAACTGATACATATCATTCGTTTGATCGGTTGTCAGTCCTCTTATTCCAATTATTTTATATCCAGTTGCTGATTAATGTTTTCAATGATTTGTATCTGTTCCCTGTTCGATAATATTTTCCTTTGTTTTAATTTTGACTGAGACTTTGCTTATTTGTCATTTTTGAAAAAAAAATTAAAAAAATTCTATTTTATTCCATATAAAATGATTTAAAATTATTACTTAACCCTTTCTTTTTACAATCATAAATTTTCCACGAAACACATTCCGATAAAAACTGAAAGCAATTAATTACACCCTACAGCTTTTAATATGTTCGTAAAACTTCGTCGTGTGTCTTACTGTGATCGCCGAATAAAGATGTTACATAAAGTACTTTAAAGCGCTTTTTCTTTTTACAGCGAACGGAAATTGAGCGTCCGAGCTTTTACGCTCGTTATTCGTTATTTACGGTGCCCACATAAAACTACATCCGTTCTGAAAGTTTTCACTTAATGTATTTTACGACTTTTTTTCAATTTTACCGATTAGTGGAATTAAAAATGAAAAATGAACTGAAATTTGAAGAATCTTATTGTTTACAGACACAGTGAAAGATTCTAGAGATAATTTAGAAAAAAAAACTGGCTATAAAACCATCCTCGATATTCGTTTAAATAACATTTTTGTCAACCATTAAAAAAAAATTTCATATTGTCATTAAGTTTAGAAAATATTTTAGTTGTACACCAAAATTACGAACATATTTCAATTTTTATTATGTGTTTGTGAACATACATTTAATTTTAACTGGATGAATGAATTTTTTTATGCGAAATAAATTCGTAATAAAGTGCATGAACTAATTTTCATTTTGCACGCTCCATTGGTGTATCCTGCACGCTGCTGCTGTTTTATTCGTAACGAAGTTTAAAAGGAAAAATATGGTGTGTAATTGGGTACGAGGATTGCGATAAAACGCTGCATGGCTGTTTTTGTTTTATTTTACCCCCCCCCCCCTAATAGATACAGATATTAGAAATAAAACTGATTTATATTTTATGAAATGACGAAGAAAATACTTTATTAGTTATTAGAATACAAAATGTCAAATTAGTTCTATTGAATTAATTACGTGAAATTTTGTTATTGAACTTTGTCGTAAAAAATAATAATAACGATAAAAAGTATAATAATAATAATACAATATTCATGGAATATACAGGGTCCTGTACATCACCTCCCGTCTTCTCTAGCTCAGTTA
>JAFFZR010020601.1:0-15105 GCA_018397195.1 Lethrus apterus | reverse complement strand
TATGCATATACACATGCCTCAAGGATATAAATTCCAGAGACAGTCAGAATCCCCAATTCTTTAAAAACCGCCCGACATGAATCGCGACGAGAAATACAACAAATTATGCGAGGAGCATACTTTTGTAACAAAAACACCCGTTCCACCCAAATACTCGCACCCCAGTTCAATATTCCGAATCGCAGGTGCGAATGAATGTTAGCGTAGTACAGACTAAGGAGCACATGTTTACTACAGTGTTTCTCTAAGAAGTTTAGAGCGTAACAGGCAGATCGCAATTTAGAGCAAAGATGGCCTATTTGCTCCTGCCATTGCAGTTTACAATCGAGGGTAATTCCTAACATTTTAGTGTAGGTAGCAGATTTCACAGAATCAGCGCCACCATCAAATAGAATCAGTTCTTCAGCTTTCTGTCGCGGCGATGAAAAAACAATCACATTAGTTTTTTCTTTGTTAATGGTCAAATGATTATTATCTGCCCATACTAACGCTTCTTTGTACAGACATTCACAAACATTTTTCAATGCCACCATATTATTCTCGCATATCAGAATATTGGTGTCGTCAGCGTAACAAATAACTGCAGCAGTAGACGAATACCTTTTCAGGTAACAGATTAAATCATTAGCGTATATTAAAAATAGCAAGCGGTCTAAAATGGACCCTTGGGGAACCCCTTGCTGAACAGCACGACTACAACTCCGAGCTGCACCAATTTTAACATATTGTGTTCTGTTTTCGAGATACGACCCAAACAAGTCTAGCTGCTTTCCGCGAACGCCATATCTGGACAGCTTAAGCAAAAGAAGTTCATGGCAAACCATATCAAATGCGCGGGAAAAGTCTATAAAAATTCCCGCGACACATAATTTCTTGTCTAACGCACTGACAATTTTCGCCTGAAACTCACAGAGTGCCGTCTCAGTACTCATGTTCCGCGTAAAGCCATGTTGAGAAGACAAGAGTAAATTATTTTTACGAAAAAAAGACTCAAGCTGTTCCTTCATAGCTAATTGAAAAACTTTTGAAACGCTGGGAAGAAGACTTATTGCTCTATAATTATTATAATCACAAGCATCATTTTTTTTGTAAAGGGGAACTACTGTTGCCACACTTAAGACGTGCGGATACACCCCAGTCTCAAAAGATAAATTAATTAAAAAGCACAAGATGTGACACAACTGAGATTGACATTTTTTCAAAAGATTACTTGAAACTGAGTCGTAACCACTAGAGTTCGAGCTATTCAATTTATTAATTAAAACAGCTACATAATGGCTGCAAAAACAATGTTCTACCACTAGATGGAATATTCCTCTCAGTGAAGCTGAAGTCAGAAACATGGCCTGTAGCAGGTAAAGTAAATAATTTGCAGAAGTTTTCAGCAGTCTCTACATCAGAAAGTTTAACATCGTTTTCAAACATCGCGATATTCCTATGAACGTCTTTTTTCTGAAGATTATTTAAGTAGACTAATAAAAGTTACGTACGATGTTATAATTTGTAATCGATTAAAGCTGCCTTGTTCTATGTATGTGCTTATAAAGAAACATAATATTGGCTAATAATAAAAAAAATTATAATGTATCTCTTTTTTGTAGATTAAATGGAGTTGTATTGGAGATATTTCAAAACGATACCAAGAACCCTTCTGAAATAAAGTGTAAAGTTTGTTTTAAAACATTTAGTAATTCTCGTAGCTTGTCAAAACACAAAGTAGCGCATAACGAAAAATTATTCGCTTGTAACTTGTGCAGCAAGAAATATAAAAGAAATTACGAGCTCAAGATGCATTTTGAAACGTGTCATTCCAAAGAGAGAGTGTACACCTGCCAGACGTGTGGAAAACACTTTGTAAAAAAGCAATCTCTTAAATATCACGAAGCAAGACACATTAAAAATTTCAAATACAAATGTGATCAATGCGATAAAGGCTTTTACACAACCAGCGATTTCAAGTCTCACGCTATCAGACACAAAGGTGTAAGATATATATGTACAACTTGCGAAAAAAGCTTCATAGACGAAAAATACTATAAGAAGCATGTACAGACTCATAACAGCAAATACGTTAAAACAAATTATCCGTGTTCGCAATGTGGAAAAGTGTACACTAGTAGAGGAGGTTTCAATACGCATAAAAGATGGCATAATAACGAATTGTATGTATGTGATATTTGCGGGCAAGTCGTTACTAGTACTACAAGTTTAAAAGATCACATGATGATACATACTGGTGAAAAACCATTCATTTGTGAGGTTTGCGGTAAAAGTTTTAATAAGAAAGTGTTATTGAAAACACACGAAAGGGTACATACGAAAAGTAAACCGTACGGCTGTACACTTTGCGACAAAAGCTTCACTCAGCGAAGCACACTTAATGTACATATGAGGTATCATACAGGAATTCGACCATATCATTGTGATATTTGCCAGAAAGATTTCGTGACTAAGACTTTATTGAAAATGCATGGAAAAATTCATGGAATAGCTTTAGTTGACATGTGATTTCTGTATGTTAGAAACAAATCCATTATGTATTTATAAACATTGTACCTCGTCGTTAAATATGTATAAATAAATATACATTTTCTTTTTATTTATTTTTTTGTAGCCCAAATTAATTTCTAATGTGCTATGCAAGCACGAGGGATGGCGATAAAATAATGTGATGTGGCTTACCTGATTTTGAGAACTTGCATTCCTTAAGAGACGAAGATCTTTATTTTGTTCTTTTCATTTCCACGAGTTACGATTATTAAACTTAACGAAATATTGGCGATTGTCTCTGTTAAGTGGGAGGAGATTTTAACAATTTTTTTTTGCTTAAAAAATATTGGCTTAATACATTATTTTTTAGATCACAGCAAATAACAGTAGATGCTAAAATATCGGAGTGTGAAACATGTGGAAAAACATTCAACGGATGCAAAGAATTAACCGCACATGTTGAAATTTTCCACGTTGAGAAACTATTTAAATGTAGTTTATGCGATGAAAAATTTATTCATAAGAGAACACTTCAAGTACACGAAGCAAAGCATGCTCAAAATTTCAAAATTAAGTGTGATAAGTGCGGCAGAGGTTTTTACACGAATCATGGTTTTAAATCTCATTATAAAATAAAGCATAAAGGGGCGAGTTACACATGTACAATTTGCAATAAGAGTTTCTTACACGAGACTTATTACAAACGACATGTAAAAGATCACAATTTGACTTCTGCCAAAGAATTTAAATGCACCGAATGTAATAAAACGTACACGAGCTGGGGAGGTTTGAATACCCATAAAAAAATCTCACACGAAAATTTGCTTTATGTCTGTGACGTATGTGGTAAATCCGTTAAGAGTTTAGCGAGTTTGAAACAACATAAAATGATCCACACTGGCGAGAAGCCATACGTTTGTGAAAATTGTGGGAAATGTTTCAATAAAAAAACTTTGCTGAGAATCCATTCACTTACACACACAAAACTTAGACCTCATACCTGTCCAGTTTGCGAAAAATCTTTTACGCAAAGAAGCAGTCTTAACATACATGTTAGATACCACACAGGACACCGACCGTATCAGTGTGCCATATGCCTCAAAGATTTCGTGTCCAAAACTTTGTTAAAAGCTCATTCTAAAACTCATGGTGTACCCTTAGCTAATTAATTGTTTTTGTTTTATTAAAATTGTGTTCGTATTAAATTTTTGTTTTGTTTTTGATGTGTTTATTAAACCCACTGTTTGATATTTCGAAAATTAATTGATGTATAATCAACTCTTACAAGTGGAGCTTCCCCATCAATTATTTGTCCACAGCTGACTGAGCTGGCGTCTGCGACTATGTACTTGCCTATGTGTGGATTTTGATCGATAACTGATGTTATGGCGTACGCCGATAGGTGGCGCAGTGCATTAGTTCTAAGCAACATCTGCCGAGGCTTGACATAGGTCGCCCCTTTGCAAGCATTGCTCGCCCACAAATTAACGTTAGTCTGCGGATGTTTGAGTGTTTAATACAAGTTGATGATTTGGATGCTTTTCCCTACAAAATAATAGTTAAAAAATATTGACAGGATTGATTTTTTCGGCTGATAGCAAATTACTATCAAAATGTAATTAAATACTAATATTAGTGACTCATTATATTCAAAATATCTTGACGTCTTGTTCTTTCTTGTTTTAATTATTTATGAATGTTAACAATAATTTTTGCCACTCTATAGAATCAACGGTCTTACAGTTGTGATGTTTTTGTGTTACATTAAATTAATGCAGTAAAGTTGTTAACAATTGAGCGGCCCTTTATAAATCTGTGCCGTTTAGAAGAAATCAAACAATATTGTAAATTACGGCTGCATATTATTGTTCAAAATTTTTGCAAAATTTGACAAAATTGAGATAAGACGATAATAATGATAAAAGTATAACTAATTTTTTAAGCTTCAAGAATTCGAGAAAAGTTGAAGCTTCAAGGGCTAAATTGAATAAGGGTTTCAGAGGTTGAAGAAATAAACACTTCATCATTCCATGCAGTAAAGTTTTCTTTAAAATATTAATACTGTTCAAAATATCAGTATCCGTCATATTGTTTAAGCCAAAATTTCAGAGAATTGGCATATTAAATTCCCTATTATTAGATTTCATCAGACCCGATATTCTAGTTGAACTATTTTTTGATCACAAAATTTATGTAGTAATATTACCTTGTGCTATTAAAGTAATAATACCTAAATATTGCGTAGAGGTATCGAAACTTCCTGCCTCTATAGATGAAAATAATTTTTGGGAGTATTATCTAAGACGGATATCTAAAGAACTGTGTAACTATAAATTCTTTAGGTATTCACGGTGATGTACTATTTGGTTGGATTACAAATTGATGTCTCCTGGAGTAGCTCAGGGATGCTACTTGGGACCGTTGTTTTTCTTACAATTACAATTTACAGCACACGGATAAGATGTAGGATTTCGGTTTGTTTGCCAGTAAACGTTTTTTTTATTACACTCTCATTACATACTGGAATCATTTGCATTATTTAGCTTGTTTCTCGAAGCTAACAGTTGATTTTTTTTTATAAATATGAGCCTGTGCGTTCCATTTATAACGGCTGTTCACAAACTTCCGACATCTCAGTTGCTGTGGAGTATAAAGCGTAAGTCTTTACTTATTTCAAAACACTTAATTCAAGAAACGTCAATTAAGTTAAAAGTTAATGTCATGATTGACGTTTATTGAATTAAGTAAAGACCTACTCTTTATACTCTACAACAACTCAGATGTCGGAAGTTTGTAAACACCCCGTTAGAAACTAAACCACACACAGAATACTATTATTAATTTTTTAAACATACAATTGAAACACACATTGACATAAATTATTTTATTAAAGAAAGTATTGGTAACAGATACATTATTTATTATTTCGACGCTACTTTATGTATGAAAGGTGTTATTAATAGCCTTGTTGATCAAGGCATAAAGTTATCTCACTTAAAATATATATATAAAAAAAATTAATTCAAATTGAATTCATAATAAAATAATGGAATAAAGAATTCACAGTTTTCACATATAAAACATAACAATGTTTCAAAATAAGCTTCGTTTCTTCATATCAGAGGACTGAAAAAATCTTATTAAAGTGATATAAACATTATTCCCGCACATACGAACACTAATACAGTTAGTAATTTTTATACATAGTTAAAATATGTAATTCACAAAGATAAACATACACATGTTCTTTATAAAATTCATCATTACAATTGCTTTGGAGTAGCGGTCTTCAAATTTTGTGAATTTACGGAATCTTTACAAGTATTAAATAGGTAATTTAATGGATCTAGTCTATTCCTGTATTTTGTTTTCTTTCCCATGTAAGTTTAAATTATTTTTCGCACAAAAAGAATCCTTTACTGAATGATTTTGGTTGATTTTGCTTCCTACACTTTTGTCTGCCCTGGATTTGCTCCCACCATCTTATGATTCCCATCTGTCTATATCTCCCCATGCCTGGCCCTTTCATGTGCTGTTGGGTCTGCATCTTCGTCTACTGCCGTGTGGTTTCCATTCCCTAATATTTTTTACTTCTCTTCTCCCATCCATTCTTTTTATATGTTCGTACCACTTCAGTATCTCTGCTTTTATAACTCTCACGATGTCTTCCTCCTTTTGAATCTCTCATACTTCGTGGTCATGAGCATTTGGTATTCTTTTTTTTTTTCAAATTTTCGTAGTTTCTTTTCGTCTTCAGTTGTGAGATTTATGGTTTGATTGTGGACTGATTACTTTGTATGAGGTATTCGTACTCGTAGTCCGCTCTGTGCACTTGAATGTATCGCTTAAAACTTAAAGTTATCGATCATTATATTCTGTGATGGCTCTGTTTAGTAATATATTTCATTTATTTTTTTTTTATTTAAGGAAGATTCTGTATAAGAACTCTCCCCATGCCCCTAAACTACCCCAACTTCCTCTTAGTCCTCTTCAATAACTCCAACCCCGAGTCGGACTCGTCCATACTCCTCGTCCAATTTCTTTCTCTCACCCTGTCTTCCGGGTCCCCTACGCCGCACATTTATACATACATTTACAATAAACAAAGAGCGCTTCCTGTTTAACCGGAAGCGACTTTTTATGAAATATAAAGAACACGTATAAAAAAATCAGGCTTAATTTACTCAAAACACGTAACGAGAAGATAAAAAAAAAAATAATAAAAGGGTTTCGGTCGTAGTCGATAATTTATAAAATATATTAACTATACATAGTGAGACGAAATAAATCTAATAATTAGTAACTTTAATTATTTTTATATTATATTTTTGTAGATCATCTCCCATCTTTAAATTTGACATCGTGTCGGCGGTGAAAACAGAATTTATTGTGGATACTGAAATGGACTGTAGCTTGTGCGATGAAAAATATACATGTCATGAAGATTTAAAGAAACATTTGGAGGTTACACACAGAAAATATCAATGCGACATATGCTTTAAACTGTTCAATAAAAAAAAGTATGCAAGAAGTCACATGTTAGTACACGGTGATAAAACAATGTCATGTAGCATATGTGATGTAAAATTCAAACGTCGATCAGAAGTAAAGACACATGTTGAGGCAGTTCATATTAAAAAACGGCACAAATGTAAATTGTGCGATAAAGAATATGTTAATAAATCTTATCTTAAAATACACGAAGTCATACACCTCACTACTATTCCTCAGTATAAATGTGGCGCTTGCAATAAAACCTTTTTTACGCCTAGGGCATTTAATGGACACATTAATACGGTTCATGGGGAGAAATTATTTCAATGCGAAATATGTACCAAAAGCTTCAAAGCGAAAAATGCTTTGAATCGGCATATGGATGCTGTGCATAACAATAAACATTGCGTTTGTGATGTGTGTGGAAAATCTTTGTCGAGTTTTCAAGCGTATAAAACTCATAAAATGACCCACACTGGCGAGAAACTTTTTAAATGTGAGACATGCGGAAAGAGTTTCCTTTTAAAAGGAACTTTAACGGCACATTTACTAACCCATACGAAACAGCGACCATTTTCCTGCACAGGATGTGATAAATCTTTTAAGCATAGATCTAGTTTTATTACACACATGAAGCAACATACAGGAGTTCGACCGTTTAAATGTCATATATGTCGAAAAGATTTTATAACAAAAGGTGCGTTAAAAAGTCATTCTAAAACCCATGGATTAGCTTTAGCAGACATTTAAAGATAATTGTAAATCAATTGGAAATTGTTATTTGACATAATTTCATTCGATATATGCACATAAATACATTTTATTATATTGTTAATTATATTTTATATATCTTTATTATTAGTAATTTTAATAAAGAGGAATGATATTATAATTAAACAGGTGTTATGATTTAAGAATCCTTTAAATCGTTTTAAAAGTAGTAAATATTAATATTGTGGCTCATTTTTTACGTACAACTCAAAAATGTGTTGAAATACAGGCTGTTCCGTAAGAAAAAATATAACTTTGATATGCCACTCTTTTTTGGAGCGGCCTGTATATTTGAAAATATTTTTAAAATCTATCCTTTATTGACTTACATAATCCACCTGCATAATAAGTTGGAGATTACATGCCGTTTCGCCATAAATCTCCGTGGCGTCGGTGGTGACTCACCCTGTATACACAACTAATAATTATACCGGGTGTGCCAATTATCTGGGGTCGGTCTATTTCGTCTTACCTATTCACTTTATTAAAAAATGTTTCACGTAAAAGTTGTTTGGAGTCAAGTACTCTACACCATAAAGTTATTCTAAAACATACAGGGTGTTTAGTTTTTCCTGTACGTTATACAACTTTGTTATTTTAAACGGAACGCCCTGTATATTGTCACATTTTCAGATTCCTCATTACAAAATAGGGAAAATTCATACTACAGACACTATACTAAAATTGAGCGGTTTTCGAGATATTTCACTTAAAAAAAAAAAAATAATTTTAATTACGCAGTTCTCTTTGAAAATTAATAACGTTTTTATTAACTATTATTTCGTATCGGTTCTTTGGCATAATACTAACAATGCTTCAAGTTAAACGGCCAATACCAATGCCAATACCAAATATCCTCGTTATATTATACAGGCTGTTTCAAAATTGAAAATATCTTATATCTTATTTTGTCTAATACAGGTTTTAGTATACTGAATTACCTATAACTCAAAAAGAATTAATTTTTGCTATAGGGAATGTTATACGCTATCGAAAAAAAAATTAAAGCTTGATCAAATGGCATAAAAATGTACAGGTGTTCCATTTGAAAAACGAGTTTTAGCATTTTAAAAATGCTACAATTCATTTTCAATTTTGAAACAGCCTGTATAATATCACGAGGATATTTGGTATTAACTGTTTAACTTGAAGCATTGTTACAATTATGCCAAAGAATCGTTACAAAATCATTGTTAATAAAAACATTATTAATTTTTAAAGAGAACTACCTAAATTATTTTTTTTTACCTAAACGTGGAATATCTCGAAAACCGCTCAATTTTAGTATGGGGAATCTGAAAATGCGACGATATACAGGTGTGCCATTTAAAATAACAAAGTTGTATAACGTGCAGGCAAAACTAAACAGCCTATATATTTCAGAATAATTTTATGGTGTAGAGAACTTGACTCCGAACAACTTTTATTTAAAACATTTTATTTTATTTTTTTTTTCAATTGCTCTGGAACGTCGAAATACTAACATGCTATTTGGAAAACATCAATTCAACATCAGTAGAGTGAACAAGCAGATTGTAGAGCTGCCTCCTCTTCGAACATGACCTTGAACTTGAAAATCAAGGTGGAAGTCGTGATTAATGAAGGACACAATCGGCTACAATGACCTACAGTCGGAGGTCGCTCCGAGGTTCCAATAACCTTGACAACCAAGGTCAATGAGCCGATTGTAGAACTTCCTCCTCGAACATGGCTTGATAATCAAAGTCAAGGACATGATTGATGAGCGGAACACTTTCTAATCACACAAAAGACATAGATTTGATTTTCTTTTTTTTATCACCTTATAACCGGGTGAGTTTTAACCTCTTAGACGATTCTTTTCCATTCTGTCCTATCAGCAAACGATCCTTTTCCAGCCGTTCATTCCCATCATTCGTGTAGTCCGTGATCAAGCGTTTCCGTGATCTTCCTCTCATATGCTTTCCCAGTGGGCCACCATTGTATTAGCCATTTCGTGTTTCTCTATTCATGTGTTTTTGAAGATTAACACTACATTTGATTGATGGAAGGATTTTTTACTTTTTATATATAGGTTTCATTAGTTGCCTTAACTTACACTAGTGTTAGGTACGACTTGTACTGGGGGTTAATTTAGTCACCTATTGATTGATTTCACCTTTATTACCACATTTATTATATTGTTTATTTTTAAGTTTATATTTTTTGTATTTATAATTTTCTGTCTCTCTTCTCTGTTATTTGCCCTGTAATAGGAATATTTGCATTCAATATTTGTATGTCAACGCATTTCCGTGGGAACTTTTTTTTTGTTTTTTTTTTTTTTTTTTAATGGCAACCAAGTGATTTTTTTTTTTTTTTTTTTTCCTTTTTTTTTTTTTTTTTGTTTTTTTTTTTTTTTTTTTTTTTTTTTTTTTTAATGGCAACCAAGTGATTTTTTTGCTGATTTTTATTCCACTTTTTTTTCTTGTTTCGGTCGTAGTCGATAATTTATAAAATATATTAACTATACTTAGTGAGACGAAATAAATCTAATAATCAGTAACTTTAATTATTTTTATATTATATTTTTGTAGATCATCTCCCATCTTTAAATTTGACATCGTGTCAGCGGTGAAAACAGAATTTATTGAGGATGTTGAAATGGATTGTAGCTTGTGCGATGAAAAATATACATGTCATGAAGATTTAAAGAAACATTTGGAGGTTACACATACAAAATATCAATGCGACATTTGCTTTAAACTGTTCAATAAAAAAAATTATGCAAGAAATCACATGTTAGTACACGGTGATAAAACACAGTCATGTAGCATATGTGATGTAAAATTCAAACGTCGAGCAGATTTAAAGAATCATGTTGAGGCAGTTCATATTAAAAAACGGTATAAATGTGAATTTTGCGATAAAGAATATGCTCATAAATCTTATCTCAGGTTACACGAAGCCACACACATCACTACTATTTCTCAGTATAAATGTGGCGCTTGCAATAAAATCTTTTATACGCCTAGGGCATTTAATGCACACAATATTGCGGATCATAACAATAAGCGTTGGTTTTTGATGGAAAATCTTTGACGAGTTTTCAAGCGTATAAAACTCAACTTTTTATTTTGAAATATATTTTCATCGCGAAATATTTAATCGCCTTTTTCCTCTATCACTGCTTAGTTGATTTATTTATTGCTATTATTAATTTTTTTATGGATTGAACAAACATCCGATTAAGATTATGTAGTTGTTGTCTAAATAAATTTTTGTATGGAAATCTTAAGTTATATTTTTTTATTTCAAATAAAATTTTCCATAGAAATCATGATGTACGAGCAGACCAACGTTGGGTTATTACCCGTCGTCAGTGCAGCTATTGCGAACAACTAATGCTAACCAGTCTTGCGACATAAGCAGTTGTAATGTACACACGCCACCTATTGGTGAGTGCCGTAATGCAACAATCGGGGTTTGCTTATCGGCCATAAGGAAGCTGTGAGTGGATGAAATCGTAAACATTACGAACCCACTGTCTGGCCAGTGCGCAGATGCCAGCTGTGCTTATGACCGATAATTAGATCCCGAATGATGCATTACGTCACTCATCTATAGGTGACAGTAAATAAGGGGATCGCACTTCAAGAACTCGTTTAATTAACTGTATTTATAATATATTCTCTTTGTATAAATAGTAGAAGTGTAAGTAGGTTTCTGTTCGTAAACATTCAAGAAACTACTATTCGATATGGAATGCAATTTGGAATTAATTTGCTCCAACCGGATTACATGGCGCTATATTTTTCATTCGATTCGCGATTGTGGTCGAAATTCATTAAAGAAACCCCACCATATGAACTGAGTTAATTTGAATAACTTTTTTATAGTTGTTTCCACTTCTTATATAATAATAAAAACTTTAATATTTGTTTTTATGTTTTTGTAGATCTACCGGTACGTCCAATATATCTTGCGGATGTGTGATGTGCTTTGTGACAACATTTAAAAAAGAATTGACATCACCCCAAGATTATATAGAAGTGGCCTGCAGCTTGTGTGATGAAAAATATAGATGTCGAGAAGACTTAAAGAAACATGTTCAGGTTGTCCATACAAAATACCAATGCGATGTATGTTTGAAACTGTTCAATAGAAAGGACAATTTGAAAAATCACAGAACGGTGCATGCTGATAAAACAATAGCATGTAACATGTGCGAAGCAAAGTTCAAAAGTCCGAGGGAATTAAAATCGCATGTTAACGTTGTTCACATTAAAATACGGCACCAATGTGAATTGTGCGAGAAATCGTATGTTAATAAATTCACGCTTAAAGAACACCTTGAAATCGTGCATAGAAAATTATTTGAGTATAGATGTAATATTTGCCAGAAATGTTTTTCTACTTCATATGCATTTAAGGCCCACAGCAATAATTATCACACTGAGAAACTATTTCAATGTGAAGTTTGTAACAAATGTTTTTCAGTGGAAAGCAACTATAAAGGTCATATAAAGAGACACAGTAATTCTGGGATAAAAACGCAGCACAAATATAAATGTGCTCACTGTGATAAGATTTATAATTCTAAAAGTAATAGAAACCGTCATAATAGTATAATACATAACAATACTCATTACATTTGTGATGTATGCGGAAAATCTATAACGACTCTACAACATTTTAAAATTCATAAAATGACACATACTGGTGAGAAACCTTTTTCATGCGATACATGTGGAAAGTCATTCCTTAAAAAGGAAACATTAATATCACATATAATAACCCATACGAAACAGAGACCTTTTCCTTGCACACTATGTGAAAAATCTTTTACACAAGGCAGTAGTCTTAAAACACATATGAGGCAACATACTGGCGTTAGACCGTATAAGTGTGATATATGCCTGAAAGATTTTATAACGAAATGTGCATTGAAAAGTCATTCTAGAATCCATGGAGTGGCTTTAGCAGACATTTAATTATTATGAACTCATTGATGATGTTTTGTTTTATAATTATATGAATATAAATATATTTTGATAAAGGATTTCTTGTTTTTTTATAATTTTTTTAAGCTATTAACAAAAATAAAAGATTTCAATTTTAATAAAATATGTAAGAAAACTTGGTACACATTATAACTTAGTCTTAGTTCGACCCATAAGATCATTAACAAAATCTTATGAAGGCTTTCGCGTTCTCTGATCGGTGTTATTTCTTTGTATGATAAAAGAAACTTGTTACGCGAATCCATAAATGTTAATGGTTTTTATATTTTTGTAGATCATCTCTCGGAACGCCTAGTATATCTTGCGGACGTGTGATCAGTTTTCATCCAGTTGTTAACCCATTAGCAATAAAACAAGATTTGACAGCACAAAACGATTACAATATGGATTGTACCTTGTGTGATAAGAAATGTTTTTCCAGAAGAGAATTAAAGAAACATTTTGAGCGTTTTCACACAAAATATCAATGCGATATATGCTTCAAAGTGTTTAATAGAAAGCAAGGTGCGACTAATCACAGGGTAGTGCACGCTGATAAAACAATAGCATGTAACATGTGCGATGCAAAATTCATACGACCACACGATTTAAAACTTCATGTTGAAAGGGTTCACAATAGGCTGAAATATAAATGTGAAGTGTGCGAAGAATCGTTTGTTTCTCAATACTTATTTATGAAACACAACATGCGCACAAATTTATTAAATTATAAGTGCGATGTTTGCAAGAAACGTTTTTGCACGGGACCGTCATTTATGGAACATAATTGCGTTCCAGGGAAGAAATTATGTGTATATGTGGAAAAAGATTTTCACTGAAAAACAAATATAAAGTGAATACGATACAAAAGTATAACTGTTATATCCTTCGAAATTATTTTTATTCTTATATTTATAATTGTCAATATATATTTTCTGTTTTCTTGCGCTAAATATAATTTATATATTTGAGTGTCAATAAATGATTTAAACGTAGAATTAGACGTCAATTGCGCCAACGAGGAACAAAGGGCGTTAGTGTTAAAGAAACTGTAACTTTCTCTACTGCACATTCAAAAGTCAAACATCATAGTTAACCCTCTTCTTAAGAGTTTAGGACCGTATAAAACGAACTTTAATGATTATAAGGTCGAGTTTTTATATTTTTGTAGATCATCTTTCGGTACGCCCAGTATATGTTGCGGACGTATGATCAGTTTTAATCCAGTTGATACCATATTAGCAATAAAACGAGATCCATCACCTTTTCTACTCCGTTCCTCTCCTTGATTGCTCTCTTTTCTACATCACTCTGCCTTCATCGACCACCTCACTCTATCTTCAACATACTGTTTTCCAATTTTGGTTATTCTTGTTCTTACTTACCCTTTTTGTCACCAGCACTAGCCTCGCCCAACACTCTTCTTCTATTTTATTTTATTGAACCCTTTCTGTTCTGCCACCTAAACAGGTTGAACCCAATTACAGAATGGTCTTTGGGTTGCGGCCACGACCGACCTACAGTTGTTAGAAACCATTCCAGCATATGCTGCAAGGATTCGGGAAACGTGGAAAACTTAATCAGACTGGTCGGTCGGAAGGCCAGCTTAAAGTTAGAAACATTGTAAACTTCATCTCTGAAATAAAATTCCTATGTCCGTAACTAAGATTTTAACCTTAGACCTTGCTGACCTACTGACTAAGCCACTAGGCCAATCGTCCCATACTTTCCGTTCCAGTTTCGTGAAGTGCGATGTATTGGAGATGCCACTCTTCAGAGCGCTCTGATGCACCCTTTCCAGACCTTCCTATCTTTTCCTAGGCTTCCGCCGCATACATCATTATGCTTCGTGCACAGTACTATCGCCATCTCCAAGTAAGTTTCTCGTTTACTTCATAGTATTTTTATCAATGCTTCCCCTGCCTTCTTCGCTTTTCCACAAACATACTGTGCTCTTCGAAACTGCTCTCAGCACTCAGCAAGTACATTAATTCCCTTTCCTCCCCCTTGCATTCCGCCCTTTCTACCCTTTTCCATCACATTCGTTTTCTTTATGTTTAATTCCAGCCATCGTTTCTCCAATCTTCACGCTATAGGGAATGTTTTTAATTTTTTTCCGTTTTCAGGGAAAAAAAAGAAAAATTTCATGGGAAAAAGGCCGTTACATGTTTATGTGCATACATACTTTATTATGAACGGATCAGTAAAAGATAAAATAATATTCTTTTAGAATTTCTTATTAAACCTATCTAATTATGAAAGGCAAGGCAAGGGCCCTTTCGTCGAGTGCGAATTCTCCCATGACTGTCTTTCCTTTCTAAAATGCTATCTTTTAAACTAACAATAAGTGAAATTCTTTTCATTTTTTGTTGATTATTTGTTTTTTTTT
>JAFFZR010020599.1:0-15281 GCA_018397195.1 Lethrus apterus | reverse complement strand
CTCTAGAGCTCTTCTGTATATTTCTAGATTTTCATTAAGTATTTGTTCATCTTTACCAAATAGTACCATATCATCTGCATAGCAGATTTCTGAGATGGTTACTCTTTCCATGTTCCAGTACCCGACTTCGTACTTTATGACTTTTTTCTTTGCTTCCTTAATGGCTTCGTCTAGTACCAGTAAGAACAGTAGAGGGCTCAAAATGCATCCTTGTCTCACGCCTCTTGTAGTTTCGAAAAATTCCGATTTTTCATGTCTAGTTCTAACATAGTTTACCGTCTTTTTTTATTTATAACGTTTATTATTAGTTTCATGTTCCAGTCTATGTTCTTTTTTTACAAGAATCAATAAAATAAAATGGATTTTGAAGCGAACCCTCAACAAATCTTGGATTTGGGACAAAAATGCATTTCGTTGCATTTCTTTGTATTTTTTTTTTATAATTTTTTGACAAAAATTGCTCATCTCGTGCCGGTTTTGGAGTTTAATCCTCAGCATTTTGCGAAATGAAAACCTCACAACGCCTTAAAAGGTTGGTTTCAGATTAAAAGATAATTGGAATTGATCATCGTGTGAAACCATCAACGAGCGGTTTGGGTTTTGGAAAATGGTTTGACTAGGTTACTTTATTTTTTATTTTCTCTACTCTCATTTTTAAAGTGTTTTAAAGTACGTTACTTCAAGGAGATTCGACCAGATTTTATTTTGCTGAATTGGGTTTATGTGGTTTTATTTCAAACTAATTAGTTTATGAAATAAGTTTGGGTGGATTTAAATTAAATTGTTTTTCAATCTGAATTCAATTCGTTTTTCGAAACAAGAAAAATTAATTTGTTTTTAAATGTGAATCCAAACTTCGGAAGATTGATTGTTGATCAACATCGTAGGTTTTCACGGTTTGAGACAATCATAAATTTTGATTTTCAAGAATGTTTAATCGTTGATTATAAAGAACAGAATTATGTAATCGATGACAAAATGTTTTTTCTTTCCACGGACCCATCCATTAAATTGTATATTATATTAAATTTTATACGAAAACTTTTACGTTCCTGATGAATAATAAATTAAAACAGAATTGTTCCCCAAATCAGTGTAAAAATAAACAAAATTCATCAAAATTACAAAATTGAAACCTTTGACGTAAACGACTTTCTAATTGATGGAAATGTGATTGGTTTTCTTGATTGTTTTCAGGAGGCGGTCGGGTCGCAGCCTGCAGGGTGAGCCGAGTGCGGAACCCAGCGCTCGGTCGACAAAAACAACGTCGATTTTACCGGCACACGTCGCGCAACCACTACACACAAACTTCAAGTGGATTTTTCAAAACAAGACTCTTTCTTATATACCTATAGGTAAACCTACAGTGCAATTTCAATTTCTTCCTTCAGAGAGACTTACGAACTGTTTCCTTAAAAACGTCGCAACGATCGAATTTTTAACGCGTTGCGTTTGAAATTCGGTCCGACGAAGAAAAAACGTCAACGTGGCGTTTAAAAAGCTTAATTAAGCTGTAGTTAAATTTTTCGTTATTTCGTGACTAACGACGGATGTCGTTGGCGATTCAGAATAAAAAATAAAATGTTCTGGCAGTCAGTCGTGAATTAACGTGAAATCGTATAAATGAGACAAAGGGACAGGCACGGTACAATGAACTTTCCGTAAGGATGTTTTCAAAGACTGTGAAGAGAATAAAATCCTTGGAAATCGATTGGGCAAACCAAACCCAAACCAAATCAATTTTATTTTGATCGAATTTAGCATAAAACTCGTTCAAACCCAATTTATTTTAAAGACTGTTTTATAGATAATTATTGTATTGCTTAGCATAGACGATATTTCAGTTAAAAACGCGATTAAAATTCACGACTGATTGTCAACGTGGTCAAATTTTTCGGCGCTAAATCGCCATTTTGAATCGTCGATTCATAAAAGCCACGCGATATAACATTGTTCGGTGTATTAGACAATATTACATTTAAAAAGAAAAAAAGATCACTATGAGAGTGTTCGTAGTTCGTAGCTTAATGTAGCATCAGAGAAGTTTCGATTAATTTGACTTTTCTACCAGATAGCGTCGAGCAATTTCCGTTGGTATACGTGTATCCGACGGAAATAAATTAGCCAAAATTTTGTAGTCATCGTTATGATCGTGTGAGTAACTAGGCCCGTTTTTCACCGTTTGACGTTTTGACACAGCTCAGTACTGCCCTGTATCGTGCGTCTGTTTACGACGAAAGAAATCCATCCGTGATGGGAAACTAAACCAATGTCTCATTTCATTCTGTTTGTATTGGAAGTTGATGATGTTTTACGCAAAGTGGAGTTCTTCAAGGTTATACGTTGTGGCCATTTTTTGTTGTGTTGACGAGAAAGTTGTATTCCCAACGTCGTAACACGTGAAGATTTTATTTTGCGTAAAAATTCCGTAGATTCGTATCGTAAATTGTGGCAAACAAAACAAAAACGCACAGAGCTAACGTATAGACAAATAAGTCACTTTTACGTGTTTAAAAAGGTATGAATGTAACTGCACTACAAATTGTATAGCACTGAGTCTTTCCCTAAGTGAACGACGTAAGGAAAAAATCCCGTTTTTCAACTTTTCCAATTTCACGAATAAGTCTAACTAAATTAATGTATAGAACAATAAATAAGCTACTTTAAGCTATAACTTATAGGTTCTAGTGTAATTCACTAAGCAAAGCGCCCTGACGAGATTTCGTAAACACGCGTACCGGTGCGATTCCGATCCGTTAATTTGGATCGAACGCGCCAGGTTTTATATTTAGATTTTTTCTTGTTTGAAAGATGAAAGAACTTCCTCGTCATAGTGATTGGAATACTATTCTCCGATGTTTACCTTTAAAATTTCATACAATTTTTTACTAACAATCCAAGTTTATACACAAGAAACAAAAATCTTTTAGAGATGTTTAGATTCGTTAGATACGAGACGAAAGGATTATTAGGCTTCAGCGAAAATTATAGGAGCTTTGTAGCTTTATTGTAACTTGTGTCGCAATTTGCACAAAACGGTTTTCAAACACAATTTGAACATATTGTACTGTAAAACAGATCATATCAAGTAGAAACATATCGCGTAGTCGCAGCCATATCAAAAACAAGCGAATTTCCGCACAAGTTACAAATAAAAACGTTTTGTTTTTGATGTGTATTGATTGTGCGCTACAGAAAATACTGCTATTGTTTAGTCATATAATAGGGCCTTTAGAAATATATTTTCAAGGCTTATATATAATTATGTATCCATACTACATATCACAAAAAAAAATTTTAAAAATCGACGCTATAGATCTTCTTTTCAGGCTGTTAGCTATATACGTGTATAGTAAAGATGTGATCGATAAAATTTGCTCGAAAGAGTGGTCCTAATAAATCCGATGAAATTCATTAATTACCATAAAAAACGCAATTTTTGTCTTCAAACCATAGAGTCATAAAATATAGATTGCGGTCACGCAGCGATCTTTTTTTTTCAAGTCTGTGTTATTGTTTGCACAGGTATTTTCCATACACGTCGTTTCGTTTCGAACAAAAAGGCAATAGACAAGGTGATAATTTTATTGTGAGATCCCGTATACTCGACCAAATCGTTAGTAAATTTTACAATTGTCATATAGGATGCATAATTTAACGTATAAAGATTAAAAAATAAATAAAACTGATATGTCCGTGTGTGTTCTTAATGGAGTACAGAAATGTTTCTTTAATAAAAAAATTCTATGAAATGTTGTTGTTTTACTTATTGTTTATTTTTAAATCGAAGATGTGCGACTTGGTTTATATTTTACAGGTAAGTGTATTTTTTTTTATATGCAATGCATGATGGAGTCCTACAAACAGTTCCGAACGATTCTGTTTTTTTGCGACTAACTTCAAGTAACTGACATTTTTTCTGTGATAGGTCAGTAGTTTATTAGAACTTGATATAATTAACAAATGTAAGTGTATATGGTAACCGTGCTTTTGCAAGGCAGCGTGGCCGAGTGGTCTAAGGCGCTGGTTTTAGGCACCAGTCCGAAAGGGCGTGGGTTCGAATCCCACCGCTGTCATCACTTTTTAACACACATTTTTAAAAATTAATAAGAAATTTGTTCTGATTTTGCTAATTTCATAGTTTGCAAACAAGGGTTGATGAAAATTTTTTCTCGAAATATTTTGTACAAGATTTTTTTGTGGTTATGTAGGTTATGATCCACGGATTTTTAAGATTTTTAAATAATTACTTGTATTAAAAATATGAATAAATTTTTCTCTCTTTTTATTTTTCTTGATATTACAGCTTACAAAACTTTTCAATTGACTCTGAAGAAGTCACTAAAGGTTTTCCCATCCGACTGATTAATAATTTTGTTTTTAAAATTTTTGTAGTAACATCTTTCATACCACAATTATAAATAAATAAACATAAATAAACTGAAGAAAAACGAGTAATTTTTTTCTTCACGAATAATAAATAATAACAATAAATAACTACAGAAAAAAAGTTATAAAGAAATAGTTGCAATTATATCGAATTAAATTTAATAAAAATATAATTTTTTAAATTTTATTAATTTACTTAGTACGGTCCTGTTCGAACCGTGAAATATTGATACTCCTTACCATCTGACAACCAAACGTACACAACAATTTCGCTACTCGTCGACAGATGTCGCGTGCGTCATCTCTTCGTATTTAAGAAGCGCGGGCATTCAAGTTATTTCGGTCCGGTCATCGCCAACTCTTGTTCTTGCAATCAGTTTACTTGTTAACGACGCGGAGGTTGTACCTGTACACACCAAGAAGTGAAAAACACGTGAAGGTTCGCGTCAACGATGAACTTTTCGGAGCGCGATTGTTTGCGTTTGTGGTGCGCTTTTGCGCCGCGACGCCCGTTCCACGTGCGTGTTTGAAAAATCGACGCGGGGTATCGCGCCAATTTCGCCGGAGATTTGACACATTCGGGACGGGACGATTTCACGCAGGAAATTTGTGCAAAATGTGTTCGTTTCGGACAGCTTTCTTGATAGTTTTGTGCGTTGTCGTCGTTGTTGTGGATTCGGCGAAAATTCGACATCATTCCATCGGTAAACAAGGCAAGGAAATAATTTTGAAATTGTTAAAATTAAATTTTGAAGTTCAAAGCATGAAAATGACATAGAAAAAGCTCTTGGTAATCGGTAATGTCTTCATTGTTAGAGATTACACATTTTTTCCAATTTAAATGATTTATGGCCATTTTCACCGTCATAGCTTAACCTTTAAGCAAAGCTTAAAAATATATTTTTAAAATACTATCAATAATAATAAGTAGAGTATTTATTTTTTATTGATTTTTTTTTTGTTATATGTAATTGGAAATCAGAAGTCATAATTCTGGCATCAAAACAATAATAGTTGGGTTGGAATTTTTCAATTTTTAAAAAATCAATTTGTAAGATTGGAAACCATTCTATGAGATGCTCAAACCCAATCCAATTCAACAGAACAAACGAAACTTATGATGAGTCTTAAAATTACACCTCAAAATTGAATCATCTTTCTAAAGATAAGAATTCCTGACTTAACCATTAGGGATGAACGTTTAATCTATTTTATTTAAACCAATTTTGTAAATAAATAAAAAAAAAAAACATTAAACGTAAAAGCTTTGTTGTTGTGAAAATTGATCCATATATGGAGAACAATGAAACAAGATTGGTCATGATTTTTAATAATGTCTTCACTATCATTTCTTAGTTCTCATCCATGATTGGGCAATTAGGGCAATTCATTATGAAAACGACCGGACGATCGAAATTTCGGAACCATTATTAACTCGATATCGAACGTGGAAAGCGAACGACTTAAGTACCATAATCAGGGCCAATTTAAATGTTTCCTTTCCTATACAAGATGTTGACAAGCCGAAGGCAGCCGCCGCCCGTACATTGTGAGCCGAAATGACAGGTCATTAACTATAACCGTGCTTCCATATACGAGCTATGAATGCGTCATTTTGATGCCTTTGTGGTGGTCACGATGAAATATTTAAATCGGAACCTTGTACGTTGTACACGGAACGAAGATTCCAAAGGACTTTTCTCTCTCGGACAACGTTGAATTCATCGCGTGCGAACGATGATGATTTTCTGTTGAGGTGTTTGGCTCGAGGTGCGATGTTATTTTGTTGCGATTCTCTTTGTAAAACAATATTGAATCGCTAATGGTTCGCGTTTGCTTATTTTAGCCATGTTGTAAATAACAACGATGTTAAGTTTCTCGTAAATGACTTGATAATAATCAAGTCAATATGCTTATGATTTATCATCGGATTTGTCGATTAATCAACTCATCATAAAAAAATAATGTTGGATATACAGACAAGATCTATTGTAAAGTTTATCAAAAGTAAATAGTACAGTAAGTAAATACCGTTTCAAAATATTTACAATAAAAAGTTTGGAGTACCGCAAGGAATTCATTCATGATTGCAGTCATTATTCTTAAAGAAATGTTAAACGTAACACAAACCTCACACATGTATTTACAAGTAAATAAAAAGTTTGGAGTGCTTCAAAGTACAGTCTTAGGACCGTTTTTTTTTTTTACCGAAATACTTAAGAACACATGGTTCATTGATTCATATGAATTTTTTCTGTGACAAGTCAAAATATGTATATTTAGCTGATTACGCTAAGTATATTTTTTTGGGAAATAGTAAGAGCTTGTTACTCTAAAAGTCCGTCCATCGCTCTAGAGCACCGTTAATTAAATAATTAAACCCATATTTTGTTAACAACCCAAGTATTTTTATGTAACGACAGTAGAACTGACATTTTGATTTTTAAAACAATAACAAAATTCTGAGAGATAACCATTGAAAAAAAAAAACGACCAAATATATTTGTGCATTGACTTAAATTTTGAATTTTCTCTTGGGGGTCTATAATTTATTATTATTATTGTACATTTTTTTCACTTGGGTTGGAACCTTTTTATTCTTTTTTTTTTTAATATCAATATTTTTAGTTAATTAGAAAATTGTAACTTTTCGTTTGAAACAAAGAATTATGTAAAAAATAGGCATACCAACCTAACCTATGTTGATATAGGAATTTAATGAAATTTATTCAGATCTTGAGGTCCCTAACCCAACAAAACATAGGTTGAGTTTGGTTTTGATTGAGATTTGGGTGGAAATCCTCGACCATATGTTAGATCAAGGCCGAAGAAGTTTTCCTTCAAGTGAAGTAAATTCCTCTTATTTTTACTTCAATAGTGGGGTGGGGGGGCAAATTAATCGATATTCGTGGAGAAGGAAAATTGAATAAAATGCAAAAAAATATTGTGAATTAATATCTTCATATCAGATGGGTTGGCGTCGCTCCGTAATCGAAAACTATAAATATATTGTTTTTAACAAAATTGTTAAAAACAAACGAGCTACTAAAATTGGCAAATTAAGTAAAAAATGTTAATTACAAATTTTCAGAAAAAATAAGTAAATAACAAAATGTTAATAATATTGTATTTAACCAAAAATGTTAATAATAAATTTACAGAAAAAAAATTATTAACGAAGTGACATGTCAACAAGTCAATTGTAGTTATATAAAGTTACATTACATTACAATTTTAAGAAGGAAAAAAGAGAGAAAATCAAACAGTTGAAATCATTGAAAAAGTGACATAGAAAATGGTTATAACATTAATAGGAACATTAGGAATTGATATATTTCAAATACATTTTATTTTTTAAATAATATTTTTTGTTGCTATAAACAGATCATTAAATTTTTCTGTCACACCAAAAATTGAAAATTATAGTTCTCTTACTCTTGAATATAGTTGGGCTGGAATTTTCCTTTCAATTTTTCAAATTAGCAATCAGCTATTTCATTTTATAAACGAATATTTATTATGAAAAATTCGAACCCAACCCAATCAAATTCAACAAAGCAAAGTTTAAAAAGATTTTTAATAGAATAAAGGTTTCCAAGTTTTCATGAATTATGTCTCGCATGCTTTATCATTCGAGAATCAACACTTTGAAATTGATTTCTCGGTTTGAAGACTCTTAGCTTGTGGAAAATAGTTGGGCTAGAAATTATTTTTTTTCTAAAAACATATTCCATATGCAATATAAATGAAATATTTTTTTTATTATTGCTATTATTTTTTTTATAAGAATCTTTATTTTTTCCAAAATTTTTTCAAATGCAACCCAACCTAACTCTGGAAATTAAGACTTAATAAATATACAAAGTCATTCTGAAAAAAGGTCCACTACAGCTGATAGTTAACTTTAAACCAAGCCCATATCCGCAAAAACGGCGGTCCTAATTCATTTTAAATTTTTGAAAATTTTTTTTGTTTATGTAGTTGATTCTAAGTATGGCGTCCTTTTCAATTAATATTTATTTTTCTTTATACGGACCCTATTTTTTCTTTGTAAAAAAATTCTTTAGAAAAATTGAAAAACTATTGCTTTCAGGGATGTCATACTTGGAGAGATATGACATCACTAATTATTATAATATATTATTTGTTGATATATTCTTTGATTTATCTTTACTTTGTAAAATTATCATTACAAAAATTTAATATAAATTGCAAAATCTATCATGCTATAGATGAATAAAGCTTATCATACATTTCATAGAATGTTATCATAATCTGAACTGATTATGCAACAATTCGTAATGAATTATTTATTACTTTCTATCTATTAAATAAATTGATAAATATTTTTCTTTAAACATCAAATATTGAACGACAAATCACGTCAATGAACGAAAACGTGTTAAAACTATCGGTCGTTCAAATAAACCCGAAGCTGAAGGCACATCTACCAGTTAAACACAATAAACCAGGTAATCCAAGATGACCCCTATAACAGATAGATCTGTGACTAGTTTTCGGACTATTTCTGCGAAATAAGGACTGATGCTTTCCGAGAACCGTTTCATCTCGCCGTGTGGTCCTCGTAAAATATTTAAATGGCCGTTCGAAAACGTTTTCGAAACACACAAATTCTCAATTAATCAACTTACAGTAACTGTAAAATCTTTATTTATGCGAAACTGCACATGACCACACGGCCCAATTAAACGGACGAACTTGACCTCGTTTTTTCGTGTAAGATGAGGCCGAGAAATACAGCCAACTCACGTTGATTAATTGCGACGGCGCGTTTAAATCTCTTCGAATCACGCACGACGTGCGTGATTAATTAATTACAAATCGATTTACGTACCGTTGACTTTGTACAAATGACTACGAACGAACGTTCGTTGTAATTCGCATGTAATTAGCGACATCGCGTGGGCGAGGCGGTGCCCACCTGATACGCCAATGCGAAGTGTTAACCCACGCGTCGACCCATACATACAAAACGTTTGTGCACAATGAGGAGCATTTCGTGTGCGATTGTTGTCGGTTTTAAAAGTAATGCGAACTTGTAAATCAATGTTGGCTCTTGTTTATCACCATGGGCGTAGAACAGGTGTGGTTGTGAGTAAGCATTGAAGACGTTTGTAAACGTAAATATAAACATCAATTAATTTTTCATTTAGCTTTTAAAGATGATCTCTAGTGTTGATGATAAGCTGATTTTGTTCAACAACAACAAAGAAAACAGTCAAAAACTTAGTCAGAAGCCGAAGTGGTTAGATGAAAATTTTCACAAAAAGAATGCATGTGGGAACCTGGAAATAAAAGGCAATTAAGGTCAAGGATTCGTGTATGCCAACGATTTAGTACTAAATGACCAAAAATATCTAAAACGAACACCTAGAGTGACTCACCCTGTACACAGCGAACATTGAGTCACCGAGTTCTATTCATGTAAGAAGACAAAATTCAACAACATAATAGCAAAAGTGATCCAACTTGCAACACTTTGCATATAAATAAACATCAATGCCAAAACTCATCGTCACCTTTGCCAAGAGTTTCGTGCAAATAAATAACCACACTTTACACTACTAAACTTCCACATTACAAGACACATCCTACCAACCAATTTATGTGATTTTCACAAATTTTTTTTTCGACAAAGTCGATGAGAATTTTACGGTAAAGGGTCTTCGATGCCGCGCGCTTTCCTTAAACGGCATCGCGAATGCATAATTCGCGGTGCGCAAAAATGATTCGATCTCGGAATGGTTCTTTGATCTCGCGGCGGTGGTACTTGACAAGAGTTGCAAACTCGCCCCCCGGCCGATCTTAACGTTCGTACGAACGGCGCAGGTGAACGCGATTTCCACGGTTTGGTGTAAATTACCGATTTCGCGACTTTTGAATTAAAGGTATTTTGCTTGAAAAGCGCTAAAAAGCGCTGGGTTGTAGGTTATGAAAATGTAAAATATCGTTGAATGACTTGTATTGTAATTTGAATGAAATTATGTTATTTACCCTTTAAGGGTTGTAATGCACACAAGGTGATTAAAAGGATATGGATAAAAAACAGAAGATAAAAAGGGTAAACGTAACGTACAGAAAGAAATAGTTTATACTACAAAACCCTAATGCAATTTACGAATAATTTCTATATACACATTTAAATAAAAATTGCTGTTAAAAACGAGAGAAAATCGTAGCCAATTATTTAAATAATATATTACATTCAATGTTTTCTAAACGTAATATAATTTTAATAATTTTACGTACAGTTAAATTAGAATTTTCCATTTTCTTGGAAAATTAATCAATTTTTATTTTTTAAATGAAATAAGGTATTTATTTATCAGTTTTTGAACGCTATTTTTTATTCTGTTTTCAACAATGCGTTGAACGACGAGTTACCATGTCGGAAAATGGAAAAAATTAAATGATTAAAAAATTCTCAAAGTTAAATTTAAAAATGACACATTTTTGAAAATGTTTTAGTTGCAACGTGGACGAGATGAAAAGCGCTTTCCATTTTCTTGGAAAATTCAATTTTTGAAGGCGATTTTTTATACTCTTTTCAACAGTGTGTTGAATGTCTTGTTTTACTTGATAAAGATATTTTTTCATGTATATAGTGATGGAAAAAATTTCCGGACACGCACTCATATCAGAATTTTATTTATATACATAGGAATGGAAAAAATTTTTGGACACGTACTGGTATCAATAAATGGATACAGGCGTTCTATGGTTTAGGCGTTTTAAGGATAAAGGTGTGTTTGGATTAATGTGTTTTAAGGATTAAGGCGAAAATTTACGTTGATCTGCGCAACATTATTTCGTTGATTCAACCCATCGTTAAGATTTTTATTAGTATTATTTTTTATTATCAACGTATGTGTTGTTGTGTTAAAGTATGGCAATTCAACATAACCAAATTTTAAAAGAGAATCTATCCCAACCCAACATGTAACTATAATTAAATAAGGGTTCGATGTCCACTTGGCTATATGAAATGAAAACAAAAATAATCGCTTCAAAAATTAATACAGAGAAATTTAAATGTATATCTTACAATCTTTTTCATGTTAAACAATTTTAAATACTTTTAATTAATTCTGATTAATTTTTTTTTCTTAATAGTACCAGCTGGCTAGAAAACTTGTTTGCTTATTTTTTCCATTTACTTTAAATTTTGATTTTTTTTCAGATAAATGTTTTATGTTGAGTTGAAATTTAAATCCAATACTAAGCATAGGAAAAAAAAATGTGAGTTGAAAGTCAACTCCAACCTAAAGAAAGTTGGGTTGTGGCCAAAGTCAACTATAAGAAATCAAGAATGAATAAATTATTCAATTTATAAATCGTTGTCATAGAAAAGAAAATCAAAAATTAATTGGTGTAATTCAAAAATTCTTCCTGTAAATTCATGACGTTTAAAAACTAGTTTTGACACAAAAAATTCAATTTAAAAATTTATAAGTAAATTGAACAGGAAATGCAATTACATTTTTTAAAGTTAAAAAAAAACACTTTACAAATACGGCGTGATTTTGAAAAACTACAATGGTTTTAATTGAAGATATCTAAATTTTTGTCCGATTTAGTAAATTTTCGTAAAACAGGGGTGGATCGCAAATTTTTGGATCAAAATTACAATGGATTTTTTTTTTTTTTGGAAACGTGTCTTAAATTCAAGATGTGATAGTAGACAGTGCGAGATGTAAACATACAAGAAAAAAGACAACACATCCATTTTCTCGCTTACGTTAACAAAACATCAAAACAATCCGATAACGACTTGCATCGCGACTGGTACACGTCCAGCGTTCAACGCTAATGATAAATATACATAATTACAGCCCACTCGGCGCTGTAAAACATGAAATTATCGACGAGATGTACGAGATTAGACGTCTTTTGTGTCAAACGTTGTCACGCGGCGTCGCTCCGAGCTATAAGATTTGTACCTATCCAACTATTTATTCCTTCATTTTCTAAAGCTGGGTCCATAACACATAGACAATTAATGAGAGAGAAAGACATAACAAGTTTTTGGTTAGACTTAATTTTTTAAAGCTGGGTCCACACCATACGTCGACGAAAATTGAAACGAGAAGAAAATCATAAGCCAAAGAAAGAAAAGTTGTTTTTCTGACATTTAATTTTTTTTCCACGTTTTAATTAAGTGTGAGTATGCCGTTAATGTTGATGAATATGCAGATTGATTTTTAAAAAAATCAACTTGTATATAAAATTTAAATCACAAGGGTGTATTCACTTAGCGTGTGAAATGTGACAATAATATTTAAAGTAAGAGCGATCAAAGATAAAAAATCCGCAAAAACGCCAACTCTATTTCACATATATTTTTTGTTGCATTTGTTGCATAAATTATATGAACATAAAATACAAAATTAAATAAACTAAGCTTCAATTTGGACACAAATTTTTTTGCGGAAAAACACAAAATTGTACTGAACGTACTTTACTTCGAATGAGTTCGACAATGCTCGGATTTATCGATTATTAAATTAGATAAAAAACTGGCCACGATTATGCAAATGGGCTTCGACATTATAATCCGCTGTGTTTACGTCACGGAATCGTTATGTACGTGGAAATTTTACGATTCGAACGACGATAATTTGTCAAGTTCATTCATTCATGAGTTCGTGTAGGAATTGACCTTCCGTAAAGTTCACCATTTAAATGGGAGCTTTCGGCGACGAATGCGGAAAAGATTCTTCGTGAAAGTTGCGCATTCGTTATTGGATAAATTGGCGCCGCTTCCATTTACCGGAAGTCGATAATTGGTTCCGGTTAGAATATTACTTCAACCCTTATCTGGCATGTTTACGTCTACGACTAAAACTGAAACAGGGCACTTTGCGAACGATTTGAACAAATTTATTTTATCGTCAGTTTTACAATTTTGTTGTTGTTTTTATTAACAATTTTCTATGAGAAACTATAAGAAATGTTCTATGTTCTATAAAATTTATTATTCGATGTTTCTATTTCGATTCCTATTTAATGTTCCTATAGATTATCTTCTAAATTCAATCTCGCATCTTCATTTCCACACCCATTTTTTTCGTTCTTTACTATTTTTTTTTTCAGTGAAATTTCGTACATTAAATTCTTGTTTATTTGCATTTTTTCTTTATTTTTCTTGATTTTATGAGTAAATAATTCATCTCTTCTTGTAGGCAATATTTCTTCTTCGTTTTCTCTATAGTTTGTTGTACGCTTTAGCTTTGTCCACTATTTGTCACTATTTTCGCCGCTCCTGGATTTTTGTTCACTAGTATTTCCAGTCGGCGTATCTTGTCCGTAACTTGGTCTTTCCATCTAATTCGTGCAGAAATATTAAACAGATTACAAGCAGGAAATAGAAATTACAATGGATACAGAATTCTCATTTATTTAAAACTTTGATCGGGTCAAAGTTCGTTGACTTATTTGAAGATTTATTATTATGGCTTTTTAAACATAAGTATTTTGTTTTTCAGGTACGTGTCGGATCGTCAACGCTTCTTAAAGCGAAGTTACCAAACTTAATAAACGTCAGCGGACTTAAAACATACAATAAAACTAAGCAATGGGTACTTAAGTTAATCCAGGAGTAATAAAATGTCCCTTCTTGTATTTAAGAAGCGGTTTTATTGCCGAAAGATTCGATTCGAGCCTTTATTATTCCACTCAAAACAAATTGCGAGTAAGGCCGATTTATATTATCAGCTGAGACACGTGGTTAAGCTCGTTTCCATCGATATTCAATATTTAATCTATAATACGTATCTCTATTGATTAGATATAATATAATTTAAATATGTATATTTCTTGTGTCACGTCGTATCGGAAAACGCCCGTAGCTGAACGGATAGTATGAATCGAGCTTAAACTACAAAATTTAACTGGTACGATTTATGCGACAAGAAATTTGTAATTATGTCTTGTGAATTTATTGACTAACATCGCACAAAATGTAAGCGATTATTAATTGATCTTCATAATTATAATAAACAATTTTAAACAATAATAATACTTACATCTTTATACAACTTGTTCATTTTATTCGATTTAGTTATAATGGTGTTTTAAAATATTCCGTGGGCTCATTATGTAAACACAGCACGCTTCCCATGGACATTCGTCATTCGTTTTAACGGCTATTTTAAATGTATTCGGTTTACATTTGAAACAATTTCAATAAAGCGTTCGAAAATGCTTACTAGTTTACTAGATTTCAAGTCAAAAATAAATTTTCTGCTCGTAATCGCCATTTTAATCGAACAAGTTTTTATTGATAAATTGGTATTTATAGTAAATCCCATACTTACACTTTCGAATAAACTTACTACGTATACAGGCCGCGCCTAAAGTATGGAATAAATTCATTAAAAGCGAAATAAAATATTTTGGGAAAAAATGCTCGAAAGGTCGATTTTATTTGATAAAAACATACATTTTTGCGTGATGGTTGATTTTCAACTATTTGTTTTTAAAGGGCGACAGTATAAAAATCCTCGGAAAGCAAATGTTCAGAAAATCTCGAACAGGGCGTGCATAGAGCGGGCGTGCGCCGCGCCGCCGCACTATGGGGTCGATCGACCAATATCGTCTCAAAATACAATTTTATTAAGTATGTCACATGAATAAAATAATAGACGATTATGTATCCTAGAAACCTCTATTTTTTTGATCTGTGATTAATTTTTTTGTAGCTCTTTCCGTTAATTTGTTATAAGGCTTCAAAGTTGAACTTTTAAAAACAACAGATCCATTACTACATTTTACGCGTAACTTTGAACCCCTGTCCTAAGGTGTTATGTGTTGAATCTAGATATTTTGTTTGTTTTATTAGCTAACAAGAATACCTATTTGCTATGTAAAGG
>JAFFZR010020598.1:0-15504 GCA_018397195.1 Lethrus apterus | reverse complement strand
CCTGTATTAATGTCGTCGTAGCTCTTTTGTTTTTCATTTCTGGGTTATAGTAGTATAAGAAGATTTTGTGCAAAATTTCATTTTCTACCGACTGATACATAAATATACAGGGTGTTCCATTTAAAAAAATCTAATTATCTGAGTTGGCTCTGAAATGTGATGCGCAATTGTTTTTTTGTGTTTGTAATCAGCGGAAAAATCACTGTATCTTTGCTGATTTAACCGACTCTGTAGCTCCAAAAATAACGAAGATAGCAATAGTGCTCAGGTAACTTTGAACACCCTGTATATTCAAAACAAAAACAACATTGACTTTCGTTATTTTCAAGAGCACTTTTTTCTAATTCGGTTTTAAGAATATTTAAAATAGCAAGAAATGCCAATAACGAGTCGGCCTCCTCTGTTCCTAAAGTATCACGTTCGTCAGATATATCGAAAGGAACTCTGCCTCCTTCTATGTCTCGACGTTATTCCATATACAAAATTGGAGTTTTGGAAGAGATTACGCTCACTAAAAGTAAAAGGCCTCTAGGTAAATCCATCACTTATGGTAGCATCTTTTAATCGGGATTAACTTTGTCGCATGATTTTTTTATAAGAAACATCATTAAATATACTACACTAACCACTTGCATTCCATTTAAACTATGCCGTAACCTCCAATATCTACAGATTAAAAATATGAGTTTATTGAAAGCATATTTCGATACAAATGTTATTTACCAGTGTGAACGTATGTTATTTATGCCTGTATATATAACTTACTAGATGAAATCATGTAGTTGGTATTATACCGATACAATTTACATAAATGAACATTTTTGAGTAGATTTCTGGTTTTGTTTGGGAACTTACCCAAACAATACAAACGTGTTTACGCAAAACAATTGAAGCTGTTACGTACGGCATTGTTGTGAAGTACCTACGCTACGTGCATTCATACCTTTAATCTAATTAGCGTATTCTTACACAAATCGTTGCCTTACCCAGACAAATAATTGGATTAACGAAATTTCTTTGATGTAAAAAGTAGAATTGCACATTTTAAAATAAATATCAAACTTAAATATAAGATGGAAAGTTTATAATAACATACTGAAAGCGATCTAGTTCAATATCGAACAATTCGCAATTGAATGTATTTAAGTTGGATGTCAAGGCCGCTTTACAAGAACGTTTATATGAACTTACGGGCTTATCGGAGTGAAGCATCTTACAAAAATGTCGTTTTCTTTTTGTAATTCCCAACAAAAGTTGTGTACTCTAGAGATATCGACAAATGTGTGCAACGTATAAACTTTAATAATAAACAAAAAAATTTACTAACTTTAAGTTAAAAAAATGTACGAAAAATTCGTTCGAAAAAATTTTGATTGTTTATACGGATACTGCTAATACAGGAGAAAAAAAATGTGTAATGTAGGTTAAGCTTTAAAAGGGAAATATAATCTTAAGTGCATTAAGTTAAATGAGATGGTGAGAGAAATTTTGGTAATAAAAGTAAGGAGAAAAGTGGTCAGTGTCATAGAAAAGAATACATAATTTATATGAAAAAATAGGCATGTTGGAATATTGGAAAGTATGACCCATATACATACGGAAATGAAGAAACTATGAATACTAAATAAGTGAATATTACGAGAAATTTTGATTTTCTCAATGTGATAAACAGCGAACTAACTAAAGCAAAAATGTGATGAGCACTAAGAAAGGATTATTTTAATGGACAGAATGCATGGAGATTATTATAATTCATTTATAAGGTAGTAACAAAAATATATGTTATTTTAAAACATAATAAATTTGACCTGTATATGCACACGACAAAAGTACGATGATTTATGATAATCTATAATAACAATAAAAGCATTTTGAGAATATTAATGAATTTAGTTATACAAGAAGTACTGCAACTAATAAATTCACATATATGCAGGCTTTGGAAATTTTATTGTTATTAAAATCATCGAATATGGAATTTGCTCTGAATAGGGAACTTAAATCTTAATAACCTAACGCAATAGGAGAATTTTTAATACCTACTAATAATGCATTTTTAGAGCAAATTTTTGCTATAATCGTAATTTTGTGAGTAACATTATTTCTGAAGAAATTTGTCGGGTATTGGACGGACTAGGACTATAGTGTGAAACAATTTCGCTATGAACGACTTAAATAAATGGAACCACTATTTAAATATTTTGTTCTTAGATACAGTACTTTATAAAAATGTTAATTGATTGAAAGTTGCCGCACAATGTTTGATTTTTAACATTTTTTAGTAAAAATTGTCAATAAAATAAACGATATAAACTTGTATCTGCTTTTTTTTGTGATAATGACTACTTAAGTGGCCATAAATATTTAAACGCTTACATAATGTCAATGAACATAAAAATTAATTGTCTAATTTGTGGTTAAGTTTTTTGATAAAAGAAGGATCAAGATTTTTTTATTTAATAATATAATCGCATCGGTAGTTTGTATAATTTTGTAATTTATAACTGTTTTATGAGGCGGCATATGTTCGACACAAAAAAGTCACTTGCGCCTTATTTATAAATTGTCGGAATGGTAACTAAAGATTGTTTTATTTTATATGATTTCTCTTAGTGTGTCTTGTGTGCTAATATTCAATTGTCAATTGTCATTGGAGTCAGGTCAATGCTTATACAGCGTGTTTACTAAACATGCGGGGGCTATTCCTTGGGGTTTTTTAAGATTTTTTTGTCCTGGGATAATTTTCGGAAAGATGCTTTATTTCGAAGATACAGGACGATAATAGTTCGAAAACACGATTAGTTTAACCGTAGATTTCATACGTTGTAGATCACGTTCCCATTTTTACGTTTCATTTTCTGTCTTAGAATGTTGTAAAAATTGATTGCGTTTCGTATTTTCGTTTGATAATTTAAACTTTTGTCGGTGAAGTTATCGCCGACATGCATTTTATGTATGGAATCTTTACTCGTAACAGTAAGTAAAAAAGTATTTTTTTTTTCGAAAAGCTTTTAACTCCCTGTATCTTCGAAAAAAAGCATGTTTCCGAAAATGAACGAAGGACAACAAAATCTTAAAGCCCAAGGAATAACCCACTGAATTTTTGACGCATGTTTTGTAAACATTCTGTATATATTTATGTATTATACAGGAAAATGTAAAGGTTTTTAAAATATTTTATTACATTTTTGAATTCTGCATTGAATTCTAAACCATTTTATTTCAAAAAGCGATACATTATTTAGACAACACATTCATTTGAACGAATCATCCTGTATATTTAATCAATTCGTTGCTGTCGTGGAATTACTAGATTAATAAGTAGGGTGAAGTGGGGTAAGTGTAATCGTGGGGCAAGTGTAATCAGGCCCGCTCAAATTTTTTTATTATTGTTTTTAATTTTTTTTCTGTCTAAAATTTGTAAATTAAATCCCTTTTTTGTCTATATATGATGTTTTTAATCCTTTTTAACGTCCTAGTTCAAAATGTTAGTTACTTTGTAGATCACCTACATTTTCACTTGTTATGCGAGTAATGATTGTAATTTTTAGTTTTATATTGCTAATACAAATAATTCAATAAGACTGTAATATTTTGCTTCCTTAGACTATTTGCAAAGAGGAATCCGATTCCGCTGTCAGATTTCGATATGGATGCACAAAAAAAAATTTTTTTTAGTGATTACCTTTACCCCACCAAAAATTATATGTGGGGTAAATGTAATCACGAGACAGGGGTAAATGTACTCATTGATTACAATTACCCCAGTTGTTCTTGAGGGCCTGAAGGGTCTGCGGCTTGTTTACTTAAACTAGTCATTTTGTTTTGTTCATA
Organism: Lethrus apterus; assembly: GCA_018397195.1. Classification (NCBI taxonomy): domain Eukaryota; kingdom Metazoa; phylum Arthropoda; class Insecta; order Coleoptera; family Geotrupidae; genus Lethrus; species Lethrus apterus. The sequence continues at coordinate 11,670 of JAFFZR010020598.1, read as the reverse complement.
TAGGTAGGTATTTCAATAAACTTTTCTAAGAAAAACATGGAAATTGTATTTATTCTCTAATCTCGTCCCACAACAAAGTTTAGAACTTCCTTATAAATTAAGATATCAGATATTTTTTTTTATGTGAAACTACATTTTTCATACTCTATTACACTTGCCCAAAATACTCTAGCTTACGATGCATATGGGAATTACAAGCCATGATTACATTTGCCCCGAATGTTGGGGCAACTGTAATCAGCGAACATAATTTATTATTTTTTTTTATAAAAAATGAACTATGCCTAGTAGAACAAAATAAATTACTTTAGTTAATTACCGACTAGATATGTAGCACTACTGTAAAAAATCGAAACGATATCTCTTTTGGGTCTCTTGATATTATAATTTCAAGTGTAACTATTGTTTTTCTGATTACACTTACCCCACTTCACCCTACATAAATAAAGCTAGCAACAATGGAATTACATAGAACGTTTTTCCCACATTTTCATTTTTCTTGTTCTCCTTTTCTCCTTTAAATTCAGATAATCGCAAACATAAATGCGATGAAAGCTATCCGAATTTAAAGGTATAGTATAGTAGAATGGGAAAAGAAGAAAAGTGAAAATGTTGAAAAAATGACAAAAATAATTAACTATATTATAATACAGCTTAACATAGTAGATCTAGGGAATGCAAAATAAGCATTTTTTATTTAATAAATTATATATTTATTATTTGTTATTTTATTTATCACTGTAATAAGTGTTTTCGCAATTCAGTCATTGTTATTTACCAATTAATAATATTACAGTTTTAATATTGAACGAACAATTTATCCCATTGTCCAAAATATTTACATGAAATTGAAATTAATGATATCGTATTCATTATCATACGCGACCTCTGTAGGTTTTATAAATTACATTTCAAAACAATGCGTCTGTGTCATATTTATAAAAAAAAATAGTTAAATAGTTACATGCAAACTGAAACAATTTAATAATTAAAATAAATATGTATGTATATCTAATTCAGTTCATTCACTTGAATGAATAAACAAAAGTGAAATTATGTACCCTAAATTAGATAAGAAATATTTACGCATACACAGACCATAATGAATCTAAAATTCAGCGAAAGTTTCACATGATAACTAAACGAAGTAATGAATAATAAATGCGCACCTACCTTTCCATATTTGTAATTCGTAAAACATTTCTTTCTTCGTAGCATTGTGAAAACGCCACTACATCATTCATTGATGCGAAAAGAACTAAATTGTCCAGATTGTTTGATAATTATTGCTGACCGTAAAAGTCGTTGATCTTAGCAAGAAAGAAATATTGTCAATACGAATTACCTCGAATTGTACTTTTGCAGATTATCAGTTGTTTCTTAAAAAATCATTAATGTTCATAAAATAATTAGATTTAAAAATGTCTGGAATTTCGTGCATGTAAATCAGTTTTGTAAGAATTTAGAACGAGCACCATTCTAGCTCGTGAACGAAAGTCTATTATTTAGATCAATTACATACATCTCAATCTGAAGACGTCGAGTTGATGTTGGATAACTACAACTTACATAAAAATGAATAAACAAAGAATAATACGAAGCATTTTAAAACAAAACGTTTAAAACTAGTTTCCTGCCTTTGGCACAGCTTGTTATATAAAACCGTTTTAAATCGTATTATTTCGTTTCCAGAAATTTTGTATTTCGTTACCGGAATCTACCATTAAGAATTTATTCGTAAAAATCATTGCAATTCAAATACTTGTCAGGAACAACTTAAATCGTAAGACGTGTGTGTAATTTTAATGTTTGTCAATAGTCTATGTTGTTCATCGATTTCATTTTATATTCACGATGCAATAAATAACACATATTGATTACTCTAACCGTATACAAATTTACTTTACACAATTAAATCACTTTCTAGGTGTGTTAAGTAACTGCATTTAATTATAATCGAAATATATTCACGGTGGTGGAATATTACATTATTTTGTCAAGTTTTAACGAAAAATATTCTACGTAATTTGGCACACTTAAATTTCCTAGTGCAATTTTTATGAGAATTGTATAAAGAGATAATCTAGTAAACAAACATATGCACTTTTGTTAACACTGAGAGAATATCAGTCCAAAATTTGCCACTACGGTTATTAAGGATTTGATCAAATTCACTAAAACTCTTTAAGTACCAAAAATTTATTACATTAGAAAATTAGTAATGTACAAGTCTATTATAATTTTAAATTTTGATAAGAATTTTCTTCAAGAAGCGAGCCGTTACAGGAGGATAGATATTCCTCCTTTGTTTAATAATTACAGTGTCTTCATTAAAAAATTCTTTCTTAAAGTTAAGGAATTTCGTTTTTAGTGGATTCTTTGAAAGTTTTCCATATTATATTTTTTTTTATTATTTTATTGCTGCTTACTTCTTCATAGTGCGTGGTGACTTTCCAGTAATTGACTTTTAATAATTTTATATTCTGAAAATCCAGTGTTTTGAGTTTTCCGCGATGTTTATCGCAATTTTCTATCCTGTCAACTATGCAAAGCTGTTTACTCGGTTGCACTCTACTTCATGAATAAATTTTGTAAGCAAAACATTTCTAAGCGGAAAGCTCTCCGTTTATCACAGAGTATTTGGAAATATATTTTTTAATAAAACTAAATAAATAAAGTTGCAAAGGAGTTATCGTTTTACTTAATATAAGAGAATGGAAGTAGAACACGCCAATAAAGAAATAGCACTCTTTTTTTTAATTGCAACTAAATCATAATTAATTTTATGCACATATTTTACAGGTTTTATATTCAATTCTGACATTTTCTTTTGCCTTATATTATATAGTTATATATATAATATAACATTTGATAATTGATAATAATATTTGATTCGAATTATATAAAAAAATAAATTACTGTCAACAAGAGAAAATGTATATAATAAAGCGTATTGGCAAAAATAATTTATACATTCAAAAGAAACATAATGTTCGTCGCTTGACAATATGTAATAAGTACTTTAATAAATTACTGATATAATTTATATATAACACAGAATAAATAGTAGACACATTTTATTTGTAGTTGTCTGTACTTTGCAATCTTATTATAAAGAAACCTGATTTCAATAATTTTAATAAATAATAATAATTTTAAAGAATGCTATCTTTTTTTTAATATTAACAAGAGAATTTCTGCAAATATGGGTAGTTACCTAACATAAAAAATACCATAGTGTGCAATAATCGCCCAATAGATGGCACGGTGTATTGAATTCCATGATTATAATGAAACACATTTCCTCATACCTGATAACAGATGGCGGCAGTATGTTTATAAAATGTATTTCAAAAGTCAAACATCAATCAAGGACACAAAACTAAACTTTTATGAAAATAGACAAAATTAATATTTTTATAAAATCGATATCTACATATATTTATATATAAAATAATAACTATCAAATTCTTTGTAGTTTATTTTTGCTGCATCATTTAGGTAGGTTATTTGTACATACATTACAATTCCTAAAATTTAAACAGAAACTGTTCACTACAATCTTTTATGGAGTCTCTCAAACATTCAGGTGGGAGAATAATAAAAAAAATAAAATATAACTAATTGCTATTAGTTAATCAGTTACAATGACAAAATTCACGTACAAAATGTTTTTAAGGTCTTGTTGAGGGTTTCATTTCTAATAAAGCCCTTTTAATCGAGTTCGTTGTTTTAAAAATATTTTTCGTAAAAGCTGAATTATTTCTAAAATCATGAATGCTAATACTTGAGCGTTATAGGTATAGAATGTAGAGTCCATTCAATTGATCAAAAAATACAAGGTGTTCCATTTGAAATAGGCGATTAGACTATTAATTTTTTTTAAATTATACTTATCTATTACTCGAGCAATGAAAAAATTGAAAATGTAATTAATATATTTATTACAAATAAATATATTTTATTACATTTTTTTATTTAGTTTATTAGTTCATTTAGTTTTATATTTATTACAAATAAACATATTTTATTGCATTTTCAAATTTTTTTATTGGTTGATTGTTCACGTTGGTATAATTTCAAGCATTTACAACCAATAATTTGACATTAATAATTAATTTTCTTCAAATGTTATCGAAATTTTCAGGCATGACTCTGTATACTTTTGTAGGCATTTGTAGGCATTTTAGAGTTATTTGTAAGTTCCTTTAACATAAATTTTTTCGTAAAATCATATAAGGACTTTTGTTTTTGTGCAATCAAGAGAGGAAATTGGTTACTTGCATGTCATCTGACACATCTTTGATTTCAGCTTTAATAATGGAGATAATTATGCTTCATAAAGAGATAAGTAGCTGTGAAGGGAATTGAAACATTCATTGTTTTCAGCTAAGCCGTTTTAATATCAGCTTACTTAGAACAGATGTTAACGTCATTAATGTCTGAGAAGGGACCTTCAAAATATGTACTTACGACATAGAAATGTTTCTTGATATCTTGAAGTATTTCCGCAAACAATGTTTCACCACATCCAGTAAGAATATCGTCCAGGATTGGAAAATTCGTCAGATTTCCACTTTGAACATGGCGACTTTTAAATAATTACCGCAAATTATGTTTTATTTCATGCTCTTACTAAACGTTTTGCAATGTACATACATAAAAGTAAACAATACTTATGTGCTGTTTGCTGATGGCATGTATATCCATAACAACCAGCAATAATGTAATAAATTGTCCGTGAGTAAGTTACCTGTACTTAAAATTCATTCACTACTCAAGCACATTGAATATTCGGTACCAATATCGCTTTGACAAAAGAGTAGTTTGTGTAAATTTTATTTCATTGTCGATGAAAGTGTCAAACAGACGTTTTAAATATGTGCTAGCTTTTCATTCATTCATTCATTCATTCAGGTGTGCAAAATGAATTCATCACCACTTGTAAAGAAGGACGACGAATTCCATGCTCTTTTGTCGATGGGTTTTAGCAACCGAACGTTCTGTTTGTAATTTTTGTCGGCAGCTCCACCTACAATGATTGATTTATGAACTTATGAATAGTGGTCAACGTAAAGCATGTTACCTAATTTTATCTTGGAATTTTGGATTTGGTAGTTGAAAATATTTATTGGTTACAATTGCAAACAGCTAAAATAAAATATTCAATAGGATTCTAGGAATTTACATTTAATAGTGCATATTTTACAACATAAGTTAATAATCTTTCCACATTTTTTTTTTTTATTCACGTCGATTTATATCATTCATATTTACTTGCTGCTTCTATGCTGAATCCTATCTGTCTCAGTTTTAAATAATGTAAGTAAGCAAAACTAGAAAATTTTAATCCGTAATTTTCCTCCATTCTTCTTACCGAAGTATGAAAAAAAAAACATTAAACTAAAAATAAAAGCTTTAAAATATGGAACAAAAATTTCATCCAATGAGAAAAATTATCACAAACTATGTATATTTTGTTTTTCCATCCTATATAAGTTCTGATTTGTTTCAGGAAACTGACCTCTGACGAAGAGGAAGAGGAAAATGAGTATATTAATAACGAAGAGAAAGATCTATAAACAAATGAGGAAAATAAAAATTTTAATTCGCCAAAGAGACCTCCTCAAAAAATGGGGAAATTAAAAACTGCAATAGAGGGAAGAAAAGTTCTGTCACGAAAGATAAAACGACAAGTACAGAATGTTATAATATCACGAGTTGATTTCAATATATTTGGCAAAATAGTTGCCCGGAAACTGGCGTCAAATATTTATTTCCCCCTATATTCGGCACCTTCAAGCTCAGCTGCGTTTTATTCGAACATTTCCAGCGCCGAAAGCTACTGAAAACCGTATCGAATCAGGATGATCCAAAATAGTTTACTGAACGTACCCATCCCGGAAAAAGCCATTCCACGATTACCTATAATCGTAAAGCAACAACCGATTCAAATTTAATGTTAATTAAGGTACATAATTACAAGTTTCGAGTTGTATTTTATAAATGACGTGTTTAGTTCTTATTCGTATTGTTTAATTCAAAATCTTTCCACATTTTTTCCTTATTAAAGTAGTTTTATGTTATGAGGTCTATCATTCACATTTGCTTGCTGCTTCCATGCTAATTTTCCGTTTCTACCATTTATTTCGTATTTTCTGCACGTCACCACTGCCAATTTTTCTCTTGTTAATTCAGCACCATATATTATGTATTGCTATCGTTTCTTTGTTTTGCTCTTGATATTTTCAATACACGTTTCTTTGTGTGGGTTTTACTACTATTGCGCTGTCTTCTGTTAGCGATTCTATTAAAATGAATATTCTCCATTTGGTTTTATGTTAGATGTATTCACGGCACAATTTTATTAGCTTCTGTTTTTCTATTTACATTTATATTCATTCCATATTTTCATTTGTTATTTATTTTATTGTCTTCATTACCCCAATATATTTCTCTCGTATTTTGTTGTTTTTGTTGCATCTTTCATATTTTCACTCCTGTCCATTTCCACAATCTATTTAATACTAATATTTTTATAAATAAATAATATTTCTACAAACGGATTACGTTTTCCTTACTTTAAGATACTTTTAAATCAGTTTATATTATTAACAAAAAAAAAAAATTATGTATACTAATAAATTCACGCTACAAAGACATTTACAAAAGACCATCAGTATCAAAGCCATTTATAATTAGACCAGGTGTACAAATCCCTCCATTTGTCGTCGCTCTCTAAATAGATCGGTTTCTAAAAGACTCGGTCAATAAAGGAATTCGTGACCGTCGAAAATACACAAAACGAAACGAAAACAAAAGAATCGGAACGTTCAAAATTTTGTTCGTGATGAATTACTAAACAGGTTGATCGTATTAATAATGATCATCAAATTTGATTTCGTTTAAATCGGATTAACTGTTTCGATTTGGATTTTAATTGTACGCATTTCTCCGTTGCGATCGTAAACAAAAATTTGTATTATGTTAAATTAGTTTTCTGTTTAATTGTTTTTTTTTTGTATGCCACCAATGTTTTAATGTTTGAATAAAACGTCCGGCATAAGGCTTAATGAAATAATGTAAATCGCATTTTCATTATAAATTTAATAACACTAATGCGATTAATTAGTTATGAATTATGTTGCAATTATACTTAATTAAATAAAATATAAATATAAATTATTCGAAGTACAACATACTTGATATAATTAATTATTAAAATGTTACTACGTATCTTAATAGTCATGATGTTAAGCGTCAAGTTTGTCATATTACGTGTATTACGATTACGACAGTAAATTACGTGTAAAATAGCGGCATGATTTAAATGGCACATGATCCCGATATGTTACTCGATCTATTTATTTCTCAAAGTATATTACATACTTAACTCACTTATAGTTTTAATTAAACGAAGACACGCATGAACTGTTTGAACATTAATTAAAACCTCTTCTTGATTACTTCAAGTCGGAGGATGTGATTTTAATTAATTCCGATTGAAATATGCCCATAAAAATGATAAGTTTTTGTTGACGTTAATGTAATCCATTTTTCAAACGTTTAGACGTTTAGACAAGTGAGTTACGTAAATTGTAATCATTTTATTTTTACGTTATTACGTTATTAGCCAACCGTTTAGAATTCAATACGAAAACTAACATTTTTTATATGTTTTATTATTATAGTTTGTGTTTCAAGTGGTTTACTCTTTCAAAAGTAAACTTTTAGAACTAAAATCTGTGGTACGCGCACCTTGAATAAACAGTTAAATAAAATTATTACTGCTTTAAGGTAAGTTAGCATTTTTAAATGTTTCTTCCTGAACTTGTAAAGTAATAGTTTACAAAATTCAAAGGAACAATTAACTATAAGTACCCATTGTGAAACATCGTAGATTAATTAAAACAAGACCTCCCATGGGTGGATATTTAAAATGATACCGGAGATTATGTTGGACCTTTGAAATGAACTGTCAAGTAGCTACCTGTTCAATATCCCGCTGCGACGACGTTGCGGCGTTTAAAAGAACCACTGATAAGTCCGTTCACTCACGCATAAAATTGTTAAACTAAATAGTACAAAACTCAAACTGCCAGTGCTACCGTTTATGACGACTTGGAATTTATTCATAAGGAGTTACTGGCATCTTGTGTCACATGTAGTCTCATTTTCACCATACCGGACCAACAAGACATATAATATATTTAAGTCCGCACGGATGGGATGTGTCGGTCATGTTATGAATCTAGTCTGATAAAATTAAATCTTACATAGAGTCTGTTCACTGGAACATTCCACAATACCTAACTTTTTTATTTAAAGAGATACAAAGTTTAAGTACCATGCAATGCGCATTTCGCGCAATGAATTATAAAACAAAAGAACATCGCGTTACTAAAATACAAGCATAAAGATTATTTTTTTAAACCGAACACCCTGTATGTTTTTATGTTGCTCTGGTTGTCTGCTTAATTAATTATAACACAATTTTTCTCTAGAAGCGCTAGTTAAGGAACAATAATTTCTTGCATTCTGGGTGTTCACGAATTATTGTACAACAGCTAACTTTTTTCTTTAAAGAGATACAAACTTGGTTAAATGGACAAAGTTTAAAAAATACCTTGCAATGCGCATTTCGCGCAATAAATTATAAAACAAAAGAACGTTGCTAAGATACAAGGATAAAGATTAATTTTTTAAATTGAACACCATGTATATTTTTTAAGTTGCTCTGGTCGCCTGCTATAATTAACTATAAGACAATTTTTCTCTAGGATTGCTAGTTAGGAAGTTAAAAAATAAAGTAATAAAATAATAAAAAGCAAAATAACTATTGTTATCGATCCTCCTCTTGCAACAAGTTGTTATTTTTTCATAAAGAACATTTTAGTGTTTATTAGCATCAAATTAGTTGATATGTTGGAGAATAAATTATTGGTAATACTAAATTTAATTCGTATTACCTTGGTGGATTAATTACAGAATTTCATATTAAATGAGACTATAAAATTAAATAATAAATAATTTGAGTTACGTATTCTTAAATATCAATAAAATTTGCCCCCAGAGATGTTCAATAATAAATGACTTCAAATAGTGAAGGACATTCTCGATAAATTAATTGTATTATAACGTCAATGACCTAATTTTATGCTTGATTAATAATTTTACAAGTAAAACATGATTTAAAAATAATTACAGAATCACACGTACAACCAAATAATGGATTACCACAACTCCTGTGGTAAATGTCTTCAGTTTCGTACAATTATCTCGTTTCTGAAAATTTCTCAATACCTGTAATCTTCATTATATTTTTATGATTAGTAATCTATAGGAGTAAATGTCATATGTAAAATGAAAAGATTCTAAAGAATCTACTAATCGTCTTTTGTGATAATCTGTTGACTGCTAAGAAATTGCACTCGGTCATTACAAAGCAAAATGGCTTATTATTAAGGGTCAAATAAAGAATGATATTTTAAACTAAACGGTTTCTAGACAATCCGGCACCGACATATTTTAATCTTCTTACGATAATTTCCTTTAAAAAATTATATTTTTTTGTATTTAAAATCGTTGGCGTTTTTGTGCGTATGACTGATATTTTCCAAAACTAATTTCAGTAAAGAATTTTACAGCCCGATTTACTTTTTTTTTAAATTTATTAAAACGTTTAAAAATTGAATTATTGAATCCAAAATGAATTCAATTTTCCTGATGATTTCAGGTATTTTAGTTTAGAAAAACTAGAATTTATAAAGTAAAAGAAAAGAGCATAAAAAAGATTTAGTTTAATAAAAAATGCAAACCTGCAATTCACAGTCGGCATGGTTCAAAAAGACTAAAGTTAGTGCGCCCGTAGCAAGTTCCTTTTATTCCTGTAACAAGTAACGTGTCTAACAAATATTGCTATTCAGTCGGAGTCTTATTGTATTTACCTATGTCGGTTTGTTATTGCCTCATGGTCTGTAATGACCGGCTACCGTGTTTACATGCTTTATACGAAACCTACACTTACCTCACCCACTATATCCGTCTCTATCGGATAACGATCAAAATCCACATTCAATGCCACCCTGATTTCAAAAAAAATACACATACATATGCATTATGTTTATGGGTAAATTATAAGTTTGTACACTTAGAAATATGCTTCTAATTGCTGAATAGATGCGCGCTTTCTGATTTGAGAAAAGGACGGAAAGTGTATATCGTTGATACAAAACTACTCATCGGTTAAACTAACAAAGTGTAGGGAATTCTCACCGTAAATCATTTGACTTGTTGAATACCTATTGAGAGATTCGTCTTGCTCATTAAGGTCTCCGACTTGATTAATTGTTCAGCAAAAAGTTTGCTTACACGGTTTTACAACATTTTATTTTTAGTGTTTTTATATTGATTCAATGGAACATATTTTTTTAATTGCGGCAAAGCAAATAAAAATGCATTAGATGTAAAATCATAATAGATATTTATTTCGATTCATCGTAGCCATAATTGGATTAAATATTTATAATAGTTGGATTTCAAATTTAAAATTATGTCGCAATAAAAGATGCTTTAAAGAATAAAATCTAAGTATGAATTCACTTATTATTCTTTCGGATCTTATAGCATGGCGTATTTCAGATACATATCTCAGTTTACCTGGTAGTTACATAAATTAAGGACCTTCAAAAACGCATAAACTATTAAATCTGAAAATTTGAAAAGCCGTGTTTACCAATTCATTGGCGTCCGGTGGTTCAAAGTGTAATTTTGTTTCTTGTTCTCTGCTTCAAATATCACTAATAATAAGGAATAATAAGACTAAGATTTAATGGTGAAAAAAGTATTACATAATCAGCACTAATTTTCAGTAAAACTAATTAATTATCGATGATGCGATTGTGTGAAAATTTTTCTCTGAGCAGTGATTTATTTAAAAATCTGTAATGGTATTCCCAGAAACAATAATCCCTTTGACAAAAAAGACGTTCCTGAAAAAACGAGGAAATTAAAGTAACAGTGCATTTTGGCTTAAGGTGATCGTGTACAAATGATGTTCCTTCAAAATTGTCCTTATAGGTTTATGACCATAGCTCATTTGATGTAATAGGTCACATAAGAAAAAATTGCATTGAGTTGAGAGCTTCAAATAATAATAATAAATTTCCTTTATTGCGAAAAAGTGCTTCACAAATATCACAATAATTTCTTACAAATAAGAGGTATACAGTGCGTTCTACAAAACGGGCCCAGGACTATAGCGACTTCACTTGTGATTTAATCATAAACAAACCATATATATTATTAAATGGGACAGTCTTAGCTACAACTTGGCGAAAAAAATTCTTTATTAAACACTTTCATTTATTTGTTATGACGCCATCTCCATTTTTTTTTTAAATAGCAACCTATATTTTTTATTTTTTATTTCGTTATGATTTTTAATTCTGAGATCTCCCTACTTTGATCAAACCGTCTTATTTTGTTTAATCACGGCTTGATCAAAGTAGGGAGATCTTTCTGAAATTTTGTACAGGGCCACAATTTCTTATTATGAACGACTTTTCTTAGTAAAATTTTGCCGTATCATGGATTAGTTGGATTAATTTGTTCACATCATTCATCTTTCTATTAAAATTATAAAGCAGTTTTTCTTGATTTTTTTCTTAT
>JAFFZR010020597.1:0-15603 GCA_018397195.1 Lethrus apterus | reverse complement strand
TAATTACGCAATTAATAAGTTATATGCACGTAGATGTAAACAAAAGAATAGAGGAGAAAAATCAAGTAAAAATGAAGAAAATATTATGAACGTAGATGTAAACAAAAGAATAGACGAAAAAATCAAGTAAAAATGAAGAAAAAATTTAGCCACATGGTTAAAACTATAGCGTTTTCATTTTATTTTTATGAGACGCGTTTCGGATTTTCGCCAACATCGAGCCGGATTTGTTGAGATTTGTTTTGCTTATTTTTGGGTGAAGTTTTTTTCATTTTTGTTTTACTTTTCTGTAGGTTTTCCATTTATCTTTTCACCTTATTTTATATTTTTCTGTAATTTTTTCTTTTGGTGTTTGGAGTTTCACCTTTTCACAAACAGTCAATTCCGGTTTTATAAAAATGTAAATTTTTCCGTGATAATTCATATGTACCTTTCCTGTGGATTCTGAATTTAATTTTTGTTTTTTTTTCTTTTTTGTTTTAGCAAATTTTGTAATTTTTCCATTTTGGTAGTTCTAATTTTTGCTTCTATCTTTCCACAGTTTTGATATTTTATAAAAAAAACCTTTATTTGGCATAAAAACATTAACATTAACCAATATATCATAAACCACTTAACCAACTAATATATCTTATCCTCTTCTCGGCTATCGTTCAGCTAACAGAGCCCCCAATATTCCTCATACGCATAGTCTTAAGAACCTCCAACCCAGACCCACACTCGTACATGGCTTTCTATTTTCCCCAGGCTCCCAACTGGCACAGTTAACAAAGCCCCCAATATTCCTTAAACGTATCGTCTTAAGAACCTCCAACCCAGACCCAGACTCGTCCATGTCTTTTTATCTTCTCCCGGCTCCCACCTGGCACACACACCCAACCAACCAACAGAACATATGATATATAAATATATGACATTTTATATTCAGATGATTCTTCTTCCAGTTTTTTTGTTTTGAAATGTATGGATTTTGGTTAGCGTCTTTAGGTTTAGGTAAATTCTTTGGTATATTTCTGATTTCTTGGTATTTTTTTTTGTCCACCTCATCGTTAACCCATCTTTTTCGTATTTGTATATGATTTTAAACGCTTTAATTTTTGCCAGTTGTTTGCTTAATTTTTTTATACTTTTTTAATCATCTATTTTTTTGTCTTATTTCAGCCTTGTCATTCTGTGGTGTATTTCTGATATCTTGGTAATTTTTTTTCCACCTCATCGTTCACAATTCTGACGTCTTTATGTTTTAGTCACGTGATGATACAGTTTCAAATTCTGCACAGAATATTTTATAAAGCTAATTTTTGAACGACTTTTAATTTTTTCAAATTTTATTGTTTCGATTTTCAAATTGCATTTTTGTTGTTTTTTTTTGGTTCAAAGTAATTTCAAAAAAATTTTGGGCGGCGAATGACAAGGCTGAAATGCAAATAAGAAAAAAAAATAGATAATTAAAAAACATAAAAAAATTAAGCAAACAACTGGCAAAAATTAAAGCGTTCAAAATCATACAAACAAATACGAAAAAGATGGGTTCTTTTTCGTATTTGTTTGTATGATTTTGAACGCTTTAATTTTTGCCAGTTGTTTGCTTAATTTTTTTATATTTTTTAATTATCTATATTTTTTCTTATATGCATTTCAGCCTTGTTTAAGATGGGTTCTTTTTCGTATTTGTATATGATACAAAAAAAACAAGAAAAATGAAATTTGAAAATTTAAAGAATAAAATTTGAAAAAAATTAAAAATCATTCAAAAATTAACTTTATAAAATACTCTGTGCAGAATTTGAAACTGTATCATCACGTGACTAAAACATAAAGACGTCAGAATTGTGATGAAAATAAAATTTCTAAAAATTGTGAGAAATAGAAACAAAAATATTAAGAACAAAAAAATCATACGTGAAAATTGCAGGAATATTTTAATGAAAAGTTGAATTTCAATTCCAACCCAATTCCTTTTTTATCTCCTTGTCATTCTTATTTCTGCATTTTTTCAATGTTCTTATTTCATTCCCTTCCTTTCTTATTATTTCTTTTGTTTTTCCGTACTTTGATTTGAAGAGGTACAAATATATAAAAGAAGGAAAATTAAGAAGAATGAATTATTTTTTCCTCTTGCCCTTTTACTCCCTTTATTTTGTTCATGTCAGCGTCATTTACTTTTCCAATTTATTTTTTCTTATCTTTTTCGATGTCGTAACCTTGCTTCGTTTTGGACATGTCATTCTGATGTCCATTGCACAATTTTTTTAAAATTTAAACCAATAAAACAAGACAAATGCAAATGCAAAAATATGGAAAGTAGAAAAATATCACAAAAAAATCGAAAACGAAAATTGCAGGAATATTTTAATGAATCAATAAAAGTTTGATAAATTTGAATTCCAACCCAATTCTTTTTTTTTCTCTTTGTCATTCTTATTTCTGCATTTTTCTAATCCGTTTATTTCATTGTCTTCATTCCTTATTATTTCTTTCATTTTTTCGTTCTTTGATCTTAGGAAGAGGTTCATATAAGATAAAAAGAAAACTAAGGACAATGAATTATTTTTTCCCCTTGTCCTTTTACTCCCTTTACTTTGTTCATGTCAGCGTCATTTACTTTTCCAATTTATTTTTTCTTATCTTTTTCGATGTTGTAACCTTGCTTCGTCTTAATTCCATTTCTATTTGGACATGACATTCTGATGTCCATTGGCCCATTTTTTTTAAATTACTTTAAACCAAGAAAACAAGACAGATGCAAATGCAAAGAACATTTTAATGAATCAATAAAAGTTTGATAAATTTGAATTCCAACCCAATTCTTTTTTCTCTTTGTCATTCTTATTTCTGCAGTTTTTTAACCCTTCATATTTCACTCTCTTCCTTCCTTATTATTTCTTTCCTTTTTTCGTTTCCTGATCGTAGAAAGAGATTCAAATAAGAAAGAAAGAAAATTAAAAAGAATGAATTATGTGACGGCCTAGATGAGAAAAATATGGAAAATGCCACAAAAATGTTTTTCTTTGTAAATAAAATGAGCATCTTGAAACTTCCCTTTTTGAAATAACCCATATGTACCTTATTCTTCCCTTCGTCGCTTTAATTTTGCATTTCTTTTCGATATTATTTAAATCTCTTCTTCATTCTTTATTTTTTAATACGAATCATGTAAATCAACAAAAAAAATTGAAATAAATTATTATTAAATCAAATCAAATTTTTTGTCGTCTTTTACAATTTTCCTATTTCCACATTTTTTTCGCTTATTTTTGAAATAAATAGTCTTTTGTTTTGTTGAATTTCTTGTTTAAGATATTATTTTCTTTAATTTAACGTCGATGACTTCTTCCTGTTGCAGACCTTTGATTATTGATTATGAGGATTCTAAGAATTTATTTTATGGTGTTTCCTATCCAAAAGCGTTACAGATTATCCATAATTATTTTTTCAGTAATACATATTTTTTAAAAAACGCCGTTGAATCCTTCAATATTTAAACTCTCATTGATATTAAATTATTTCAAAGTTATTTTATCTTAAAGCACAAAATTTGATGTTTGTAATTAATCGTCATTTCTTGCGGATTTAGCCCAAGGCTTTCATATTCGAGTTATTTTGAACTCACCAGTTTCATATTCTGCTCGCAAAAATGTAGTTCGTTTCGCAGAAATAAATAATTAGCAATTAAAAATTCACATCTCAGTGCCACATACATTGTACGAATGTCTTTTCTTTCGTGACTCAATCATTTGTTAGACTCGGAAAGGAACACGGATGAAAAATCATTAGCGAATCTACCGTAGACGTACTTGTCTACGATGAAGTTAAAATATGAATAATAATGCACCTTATGTACGTATGCTTTAAAGTATACAGTCGCCCCATATTACACAATGCAAGGCAAGTCATGTGCTTAGATCAACAAGCGTGCAAGTGCAATGTGACACATAACGTCATTATTCTGTCGGATCATATGCTTCGCTAATTGGCGGGGGCGCGTTCGCTTTACCCAGCAATATTGCTTCAATTTGAGACGGTGCTTCGCAACGGGATTACGTTCGAGGGGACTCTTGACAATAGACCTACATGCGCACACCGACCGACGATCATTCTTTCCGGATCGGAAAAGATTTAATTATCGGCGGATCGCAACCCCAATAAAAATTAAAAAAAAAAAAAAAATATATAAATAAAAAAATTATCAATTATTCCGGCGACGGACGAAGGCTGGTTTCCCATCGTAAATTTACAAGCGGCGAACGCAATAAACCACGTGTTGTCGTGTAATTATCATTCTCGGCCGATAAAACGGTCGGGGGGTTTCTTTGACCGCGCTGGACCGGGTGCTCCCCAAACATGCCCCCCATCGACCCGCTTGTGAGGGCAAATCATTTCGAAAGATGAGTTTGTGTTATTTATCGGGTTCATTTCGTCCCGACGGTTTTAACGTGTAAATAATATCGGACGTGACGGTCACGAGTTTGATCGCCACGTGATTTATTTTTTCGGACCTCCAACGTACATTTCTATGAAACACGTACCCTATCATACAGATTTTATGGCTAAATAATTTTTCTTGTACACACGAATTTTTTACAAAGAAGGGAACACTTCGAGCTATAAACCCAACTAAACCCAATATAATTTTTTTATACTTAACACAAAGCAAATTGGACAAGGAATTTATAAATGAAAAAAAAAATAATAAAATCATAACTAACTAAACCCAAATGGAAACCTAATAATGAGTTTAGGTATCGATTTGGGTTTGGTTATTTATTATGTTTTTCCTAAAATTGGGTTGGGTTGGGTAACAAACAAAGAAAATTGAGTAAGAAATTTATAAATAAAAAAAAATAACAAAATCATAAATAACTAAACCCAAATGGACACCTAATGAGTTTAGGTTTGGGTTGAATAATTGAAAAGAGACTTAAATGAGTTGAAATTGTTTTTACATATATAGGTGTTTCTCTTTATAAAACATAAATTCCTCTGTTTGTCTACCCTTCAATTAAAAAACAAAAATTTGGCATATTTATCATGTACATTATCACCCATCTATTATATTTACATTTGGCTTTCTATTCCTGCTTCCTCTAGTTTCTCCTTCACCACTCTTAGCGTTTCCCCTACTCGCTGAAACAGCTTCTCTACCTTCTGACCCTGCTCCTCTCCTCCTTGGTCCAATCTCCATCACACTTAGTCATCCAATGCTACCATGTCTCCTTTCTATAAACCCAACTAAACCCAATATAATTTTTTTATACTTAACACAAAGCAAATTGGACAAGGAGTTTATAAGTAAAAAAAAAAATAAATAAAATCATAACTAACTAAACCCAAATGGAAACCTAATAATGAGTTTAGGTATCGATTTGGGTTTGGTTATTTATTATGTTTTTCGTAAAATTGGGTTGGGTTGGGTAACAAACAAAGCAAATTGGGCAAGAAATTTATAAATAAAAAAAAAATAATGAAATCATAAATAACTCAACCCAAATGGAAACATAATAATGAGTTTAGGCAATACCTAAACTCATTATTATGTTTCCAAACCCAAATCAATATTTGGGTTTGGTTATTTATGACGTTTTTCCTAAAATTGGGTTGGGTTGGGTAACAAACAAAGCAAATTGGGCAAGAAATTTATAAATAAAAAAAAATAATGAAATCATAAATAACTCAACCCAAATGGAAACATAATAATGAGTTTAGGTATCGCTTTGGGTTTGGTTATTTATGATGTTTTTTCCTAAAATTGGGTTGGGTAAAACAAAGCAAATTGGGCAGGAAATGTATAAATAAAAAAAATAATAAAATCATAAATAACAAAATCCAAATGGAAACCTAATGAGTTTAGGTATCGATTTGGGTTTAATTATTTATGATGTTTTTCCTAAAATTGGGTTGAATAATTGAAAAGAGACTTAAATGAGTTGAAATTGTTTATATATATATAGGTGTTTCTCTTTATAAAACATAAATGCCTCTGTTTGTCTACCCTTCAATTAAAAAACAAAAATCTATTACATTTACATTTGGCTTTCTATTCCTGCTTCGACTCGCTGAAACAGCTTCTCTACCTTCTCGCCCTGCTCCTCTCCTCCTTGGTCCAATCTCCATCACACTTAGTCATCCAATGCTACCACGTCTCCTTTCCTTTATCAAATACCCTTCAAATATCCTTCTTAATGTTTCCTTTCCCAGACTTTCAATTTTCTTTGTATCTCCTTATTGATAACCCACGTTTCAAGGATCCATAGGTCAGTGTCGGTCTCAGAACGATTTTACAACTCGATGGTTTTGTTTCCATTAATTTTCTTTTTTTTTTTACTCATCCTGTTCAATCCTCCATATTACTTTTTGCTATCCTTAGGTCAATTTTCTTTTCTTCATCACACCTGCTATTAATCAAGGTCCTCAAATACATGTAGTTCTCAACTTTTTCAAAGTCTAAGACCTCATCGTTTTCCAATTGGACATTAAACTTCCTTCAATTTCCATATATTTACCTTTTTCTTTATTTATCTGGAAGAGTATTTTCTTATAGCTTGTAATACGAAGTCAGCTCTATTCCTTTGCGTTTTACTTCGCTTTCTCTTATTTTATTTTCCAAAGCTACGTTAAATAATATTGTGGATCCCCTTGGTGAAGTCCTTTTATCATATATATGGCGTTCTGCAACGATATTTTGACCATTTTTTCATATTGTCCTTTCACTTCCTGTACTTGTTGATGTCAGCCTCATTTACTTTTCCATTTTTGTTATTTTCTTTACTTTCTTTTCTTTGTTGATGTCGCAACCTTGCCATATCGTTTAAAGGAGTCCTGTAGTTTTTTGATACTCTCCTCAGATTGGCTCCTTGGATGTCAATTTTTATATTTTTTGTCTTCACTCCATTATCATTCTTCGCCATCTGCAATAATTTTTCTTCGACCCAGTTTGACCCTTTTGTACTTTTTCCTTTCTGCTCTAGCCTTATTCCTAATATGTTTTTCAATGTCTCTTTCCATCTTGCATATTTTGCTTTTATTTTTCCTCTTAATTGATTCATTTATAATTCTTTTTCATGTCTTTATATTTTTCTTCATTTTCCAGTCAACAAAACACATTTTGTTCCCAAAAATTTAATTTTATCTCTTTGGTTAGATTGGAATTAGGTTGTGTTGGGTTGCGTTTTAAAATTTATATTTAACCGAACCTAATACGCTAAAATAAATTCAAACAAATAAAAAAACATAAAAAAATGCAAAATAAATGAACAAAATTTAATAGAAAAGAGCATTTATTTCCATTCGATATGAGCAGATTATAACAATTTTCTATCATTTACTTTCTATTCAGTTTAAAAAGTTCCAAAATTTTTCGAAATTGCCCAATTTTCAAATATTTATTACCGAAAATATTTTCTAAAAACTGAAAGAATTCCGTCATCAATTTTCATTTGGTATGTTCCTTAAAATCACCAAAATTTCAAAGCTTTCCAATCTAGAAAATTTTTATCTTTGATTTACTTTTAAATCAAAGAAAAATTTGAAAAAATAGAGCACATAATGTGGCACATAATGTGGCTGAAATTCTGAACAAATGGATGCAAATTTTGTAAAAAAACGTAATTATTGGACGCCCAAAATTCAACGAATACAGAAGAAGCGATCCAATCAGTTCTGTCTGGGTCAGCGCTGGGCTAGCGCTATGACAGCAGCCAATGAACGCCAGCGTGCTGTCATTTAGTTGGCATTCAATTGGCTGCTGTCATAGCGCTAGACGAGCACTCACCCGACTGAACATGGCCATTATTTCACAAATTTTGGAGGAAAATTAAAAAAAATAGAAATTAATTTTTATCACAGAAAATGGAAAAAACTCAAATCATCACAAAAATAAATTCTGTAAACCCACAAAACGGTTAAAAGCACGCACGTTGCACGATCAAAATTTTCAGAACGATATTTTCATAGTCGAAATTTTACGCGAACAGGAAATATTAATTTTTTAACCTTTTTAATTTACGATTCAACTTTTATTGCTGTACGTTTTATATTTATCTTTTTTTTTGCCTTCCAATTATATGTTACATATTTAATTAAATTAACAACGCCACTTTAATTTTATATCGTACACCTATAATTATGACATGTATAGGCGTATCTACTTTGTAATCGTGAACGTGTAACTTAGAACTTTTTTTTTAATGTCTTAATGATGAGAAATTATCGATTTATTGTTTGAAAATAAAGGCAAGAAGAGAAAAGAACAATTTCTGGATAAAAATAAGCAGAAAGAAAAAAGAAAATACAAGAAAAAATTAAGATGTCAAACTTGATAAAAATATTTTTTAATCACGAAATTTTTTTTATCTTTTCTAATATTTACTTCAATTGTTAATTTTTTTCTTCAAAATGAAGAAGGCTACTAAGGAAATAATTAAACAAGTAAATAAAGAAGATCTTTAGCTGGAAGAAAATATCACAAAACGAAGAAAAAATGTATAGATGTGTAAAACTTGAAATACGTTAGAAGCCAAGGTTTCTTCATCTAAAACCTTATACATTCTTATTCTTGGCGTACTTATATAGATTTATATCGTTCGCAGATGTCTTTCCATAATTCGTACGCCAATTATGAGTGTTCTCCCTCAAAAGCCAAAGAAACATAAATTTCGCATAATTCAATCAAAAAAAAAAAAAATCCAAGTTACGAGCATGCATGTCTGTAGACCATATATCATATAAGTGGTGTAAAAAAACCTCATGGTTATACACACATTGGTGGATCTAATTCGTCGTGCAGCCGCTGTGGCGCCACCGACACGACCTTGCACGACATCCGGACTAAATTAATACAATTTGCTTGTCACGTCGCAACCGTCCTTTTCCGACGTCGTCGTCGAACACGCGCGAAACAGAGAAGAAATTTAATTTACAACGTAAATTCTTTTCGGTCTTAGATTTAAATCATCTGGATTCGGAGTTAAAATTTAAATGGTCCGTGCCGCGACCGCCCTCGACGCGTTTCTCGAATTTCTCCCGACTAATTCGGTCGCCGCCGTCAAACGTCACATGTTGCGTCGAAAATTCGTTATTCGAGTTTATGGCGGATTGTCACGGGCCGAGTGTAATGCGTTTTGGGGCTAATACGGTACAAACGTCCCAACGCACACGAAAATAAGTTTGGAATTCGTCGAAAGAATGAGAGGTCGACGAATAAAAAAGCACGGTAGCGTCGGGATCATTCATCTTTTAAGTGAATTCCGTCGACGCCACGATGATTCGTCAGATTTTCCATTCGACCAGTTGAAAAATCAGGCTTGATTGTTATGAGACGACGTTGTTGTTGAGTTGGCGCGTTGTGGTGCAATTGTTGACGGGACTTACGACAGTAGGTTGTGCAACGTTATAATTTATCAAAGAGAGGCACGGACATTCCCAGGTAGCGAAGGCGTGGGAATCACCTAACGATTTGAGAAATATTTGAGTTATTAATGTTTCCAGTTTCACATTAAATATCATTTTAGAAATGTCAACGCCGTGTTTGTAAAAAATTCGAAACATTTATAACATTTAGAAGTTCCACTTGCACTTCTACCCACGTTGGGCGCAAATTATTGCCAATAGCCATTAAAGTACTTCAGGTTAAAAGCAACAGAAATATGGCAAGTAGATTACCAAGAATTTCTTATTTATTTATTTTTTTTAAATAAAAAAACTGTGATGCTTGTAATAAAGAAAAATACAAAAAATCTCTTCTGCCCACGTTGGGCGCAAATTATTGCCAATATGAACCGTTAAAGTACTTCAATGAAAAGCAACGGAATTAACAAGAAGTGGATTACTAAGCATTTCTTATTTTAATAGCGGTTCCAATCAATCAAATAACCTCAGCAACTAACTGATAAATAAATAGACAAAATATAATTTACAGAAAATGTTATTATTGAAATGTTATACTGATTTTACACAAAACATACTCGGAAATACATTTTTATAACGAGAATGTCCTAATCTTAATTTTTTATTCAAATTTAAAATTGTGGTCCTAACACACTGCCCTGTGGAACACCAGATTTTGTATTTTATTGAGAAATTTATGTCAGTGACGTAAGTTTTTAGAGGTATTTACCATATTCTGAACAGTATGCTTATATGTCTCGCTTCGTTGAAAATTTTTATGAAAATATTTTCATAACAAGTGCTTGAAATGTTGTCAGTAAATTGCAAACATCACTGCCACTTTAACAATTAAATGCCACCAATTGAATTTGACATGTCCACTTAATAAGAATGACAAGCAAGAAGCGGCAAACAACCAATACTGTAGAATTTCGTACACCATTTTCAAAAGGCGGCACAGACAATCATTTAGAATCACTCTATATATGATTCATCATTTTTGTCTTTTTTTTCATTTGTCTGCTTTAATTTTCAAATGTTTTTTTTGCATAAATTCCCGTAATGATGACATTCAATGACGTACATGTATCATCATTTTTAATTTTTATTCATTTGTTTGCTTTCACCTTCAATTGTTTTTTGCTTAAATTCCTGTAACATTTTCTTTTCTTTTTTTTTAGAAAAATTAATTTATTTATTTATTTGGTTATTTATCGGTCATCAAAATTTTATCTATTTATCTTCAATTGTTTTTGTTTAAATCCGATAACCATTTTTTTTTTTGTTGAGAAATTGAAATAATTTCATTTTTGTATTCATAAGTTTTACAATGATTTTTGTAAAATTTTCTTGTTTTTGGAGAAAGCTTTTCTTAAAATTGAAGTTTTTTCTATTGACAATTTTTCTTCATTTTTTTATGAAAATGAAGCAATTTCGTTACTTCATCTTTCAGTAGTTGTTTTTTTTTCTTAAATTCCGTTTCTTCTCTTAAATTTTTTTTGTTTTTGATGAAAATGAGTTCATTTCATCGTCATTTTATCTTCTTAGTCATTTGTTTAATTTTAGAAAATTGTTGATATTTTCGTGAAATTGTTCAACTCGACGAGGAAGTTTCGTAAAAATTTCTTCTATTTGTCTTTTATCGTTTTTGCTTCTCTAAACAAAAATTTTCTTTGAAGAAAATGAAATAATATTTTTATTTATCTGTTTGGTTTTCATCTTCAGTTTTTTTGTGCTTGAATTCCTTGAGTTTTCTTCTTTGAACATTTTTTTATCACTTGGCTAAAATGATAAGGTCTCATCAAAATTGTATCTTTTAATCTTAAATTGTTTTTGTTTAAACTCCTGAAACATTAAGTTCATGTTCATTTGTTTCATCTTGGTGTTTTTTTTTTTTTTAATTTTTGTTGTAGGAATATTAATTTCGTTATAATTTTATATTTTTAATCATATGTTTAGTTTAATTCCATATAAATTTCTTCACAATTTTATCCTTAATTGTTTTTGCAAAATCCTTGAAAATGTTTCTTCATTTTTAAAGAAAATTAAGCAATTTCATCGCTATTTTAGCTTTTTATTCATTTGTTTGTTCTTCACTTTCAATTGTTTTTGTTGCTTACATTCCCGTAACATTTTCTTCTTGAAACATTTTTTTTTGACACAAACGTATTCATCTCGTGGCCTTTTTAACATTTTAGTCATTTGTTAGTAAAATTCCAGGAAAATTGTAAATATTTTCGTGTATATCTCAACTGGACATAGAAGAAATTTCATCACAATTTTATCTTTTTATGTTCAATTGTTCAAAGGTTGTTCTTTTGCCTTTTTCAAATCTTAGTTTGGGGACATTTGAATTTTTTACAGAAATATAAGTTTCCAATGTTTCTCATTTTGAGTTGGCCTTCCAGCCGAATAAGTTTGATTAGGTTTCCACCTTTTCGTAATCTTAATCCAACTGTAAGTCGGTCGTCGTCGCAATCAAAACGACCTGTAATTGGGTTAAAATATTTTTTTTTTAAATAATAAAAGATTGTTCCTTTCTTCCATTTTTTCCCAGTTTATGTCATTATTTCTGCGCCTTGTTTTATCACTTTGTTTGGTATTCCATGTATGCACTTTAATTGCCCTTCAAATGTTTTATTCCCTTTTTCGTCCTTTGTATTTGCCTCTACCAGTACATCCCGTCCAATATCGTAAAACATTCTACAAACGGGAAAAATAATCTAGTTTGGAATAATCTTAAAGGAAAGTTACCTTACAGGGCCGTACTCAAATATTTTTTCTGTTGTACTCGCGAATATCAAGAAAAACATCAAAAAATTCCATATGAATTTCAAGTTTTCGAAGGAAATTCATTTCTAAAATTTCTTCACATCTGCGTCGATTTTTTTTTATTTTTGTATTTAACTAGTAAAGGTTTCTTAATTCGATTGGTGATTCACTAACGATTTTAAAGCAAAGCAACCCGTATAATAGCGAACGTGTTCCGAGTTAAAGCATACGAAAAAATCGTCGAAACATTCCTCGACACAACAGAACCTGTAAAATGCTACTGTTACCGTAAGCTATGGTGACAACACATATGTATTATACAGATGTGAAGACGGGTCCGAGACAGCACCAGGATGTTAGCAGACGTCGTGGTCTCTTCGTGACTTGCAGGACTTTCATTGTCAGCTAGTTAGAATCCGGCGTTATTTACTTTTCATACGGTCGACTACCGAGATGTTGACCCCCTCCTCCGATCTCCAAGCCGACCATCCAAACAAAGAATTAACGTCGAGATTCAATAGACATTTTTATAATAAATCGAAGCAGGTGGCTTATCAACATCAGGTGTAGTATTAAAAATGCGTTTGGACCCCCTCGATTTAATCGTTTTTGATACGCGGATGATCACTGCGAGAAAGGAGCAAACTAGCATTTGATGCGTGCACGTGTGTTTGCAAGGAACTTAACGACGAAATCATGGGCTAGAAACTTTTCGATTTGATTAGATTCGTGTTCCATGAAAACGCACGCACTTATTTAATTTATGTTGTTGGTATTCATAAAAATGCATTTTTTTATCAAGATGTTCGTTCACGTGTCCGGTTCGGTATTCGAATCGTAACGTTTCCTCCTGTTAATTGTTTTGGTTCGTGAGATTATTGGATGAA
This sequence comes from Lethrus apterus, assembly GCA_018397195.1. Taxonomy (NCBI): domain Eukaryota; kingdom Metazoa; phylum Arthropoda; class Insecta; order Coleoptera; family Geotrupidae; genus Lethrus; species Lethrus apterus. The sequence goes on along the minus strand of JAFFZR010020597.1, from coordinate 2,560 downwards.
ATGTGTAGGAAGGTGATTTTGATCGTCGGACCACCGAGCGAGGACGCTTCGATGTTTGTTGTACACATGGGGAAATTTTGTATTTTTAAGGATGTTTTGATCTAATCTACGATCTGATCTTACAAAATGCATGCTATATTTACAACGACGGCGACGTAAAAAATTGATGAATAAATTAATAATCAGTAATAAATTAATTGAATGAATGCGCCTTCACCCTAACATTAAAAGCTTTTGGTATAAAATATAGAAAGTGGGTTAAATTAAGGAAAAGTTACGTATATTGAGGGCGACTATCAAAAATTGTAAATTGTTCTTAGCTTTTTTTATCGTCTGTATACTGTCCTTCAAACTACACATTTTTTTCCTATTTTGTCTTTTTCTCTCTTTTATGTATCTTGAGACACCAAATGGTGGGCTAAATTAAGTTTACATTACACCCTTTTTATCATTAAGGATTTTTCAACTTTTTTTTGTAAAATTTGGCTAAAATCGTCCAAAAATTTTCAAACTTCAACAAAACCAAAATTTTGTTTGTCTAAAAAAAAATCTAATCTAATCTAAATAAAAAGTCTAATCCAGTGACAACTCTTCTACAAACAATAAGATACATTTCTTTCAAGTTGGTTGTGAGGAATTTGTGCCTATTTTTGTTAATTTAACGATATGAACTTACTTTTCTCTTTACAATTTTACACAAGGTTTTTATGATAAATCTACGATATTTATACAGGACGTGTCTACGAAATACTACAAGGAAAAATCCAAAATGTCCCAATTTGGCCACTAAGGGTGTTTGTAAAACAATATATAACGTCACAGAATGCATGAGATTTAAAAATATTTCAAGTTTAACGGAAACTGATCAGCCTGATGATGATGCCTCATTTTTTTCTTTTTTTTTTTTTTTTTTTTTTGAGGAATGAAGTAATTTCATCTTTGTATTCATAAGTTTTGCAATGATTTTTGTAAAATTTTGTCCTTTTTGGATACATCTTTTCTTAAAGTTGAAGTTTGTCAACTGAAAATGATTCTTCATTTTTTTATGAAAATGAAGCAAGTTCGTTACTTCATCTTTCAGTTGTTTGTTTTCCAACTTCACTTGCTTTTTTCTTAAATTCCGTTTTCTTCTCTAAACTTTTTTTGTTTTTGAGGAAAATGAGTTCATTTCATCGTCATTTATCTTTTTAGTCATTTGTTTAATTTTAGAAAATTCTTGACATTTTCGTGGAATTTTTCCACTGGACGTGGAAGTTTCGTAAAAATTTCTTCTTATAGTCTTTAATTGTTTTTTCTTAAATCTGTGCAAAAAATTGTCTTTGAAGAAAATGAAATAATCCAATTTGGCCACTAGGGGTGTTTGAAAAACAACATATGACGTCACAGAATGAATGCATGAGATTTATGTTTCAAATCTAACGGAAACTGATCAACCTGATGATGATCAACTTCATTTTTTGAACTGGACGTTAATGCAGCTCATTTTAATTAATTAACTAGCCTGAAATAAGTTAATGCTAAAACTGACCAACGAAACCATCAGGAATTGGCGTAAAAAATAATTTTATCGTCAAAATTTTTCAACCTTTCATACTGGTACCAAGTACCACAGGCTAAAGAATATCTTGCCTGAAATCTTGAACAGAAGTCATAAGAAAGGAACTAAAGGTAAGTAAAAAACAAATGAGGATCTATTAGGCTGAGCAGTGGAAAAAATGGAGATATGGAGAAGAACGAGGTTTTATAGTCGATTTTAAAAAGGAGAGCGAAAGCAAAGAGGAAGCAAAGAGGCACACAGTAAGCAACGAAGGAACTAAAGGGATGCAAATAAGTAGACACCCAGAGTAGATAAAAAAATTAAAATGCGAAAAGGGCCATATTTTAACTTAACTAGCCCGAAATTAATTAATGAAAAAGCTGACCAACCTAATCATCGAGCATTTTTCTTTGAATTAGTGGCATTTTAAACAATTGAAAATCCACCACAATCCAGAAGCTCGACTGATTTTTTTTTCATATTATTACCCTTCAATGCAACATGGTATTTTTCTTTGTACGACGACTCCAGACCGTGATTTCAAGTTTTTATGCAAATGTGCCAGCATTCATCGTTAATCTGGGTTGGAAGTGAAGAACGTTGATCAAAAAAATCATATCAAATCCAATCAGTTTTCAATTAGACCACATTTTTATAATACAGATGTTTTTGACACAATATAACAAACGTGATTAATCTTTGTGGATCTTCATTTTTTTTTCAAGACTGGATAGAGGCGTGGAAAAAGTTGGAGAAAACTTAAGGAGATAAAGACGAAATTGAGGATAGGCAGTTCGACATTGACGAAAATTTTTTTTGTAAACGATTGGTGTAAATTTTTAATTTTATCGTCAAAACGTTATCAACCTTTCATACTGAATACTTTCAAATTTTTTCGAACAATTAGAAAAATTTATTTTTAGAATGATGTAAAGATGTTGCTTGCCTAGAAGCTGGGGCAGGAGTCATGAGGAACGAACTAAAAGAAAAGGAGAATCTATAGGGATGAACAGTGAAAAAAGT